>JAGDQM010000036.1:0-22217 GCA_017580835.1 Termitomyces bulborhizus
AAAACACCATCTTCACATTTCATCCAGTGTTAAGAAGTGTCCAACCAAGAAGGCCTCCAATATGGCTGATAGCGAGGCAGAAGGATGTACCCGTGGTCTTTGAGAAACTGACAATGCTTTCGCCAGAAGACCTCAGCCTGTAACAGTTCACCTCCTCTTCTTTTTGAAGCCCCAGGTTTATATGATACGACGAAAGTTTCGAGATTGAAGGAAATACTCATGTGGTCGAGGAAGGAGTTCCATTGTTGAATGCAAGGTTTGACAGGCGCGCCGATCATGCACCCCCTTGTTTACTTCCCGTGCCTGACGCGTCGGGTAATGTCTTGTGTGCTTGTGCTCAATTCGGTTCTTGCAGCAACCACGGAACGACTGACAATCAATAAGTACGAGAAGATCCGTGACCCACTGGCGGAAGCCGATGCCTTCCTCGATGGAGCTATGAATATCATAACCAATTACAGCGTGTTCCTGGACGACCACGAATTTGAGAAATCTATGGAAAAGTACGAAAAGTAAGTTGATGTCGCAATCAGGCTATTATCGCGGCTTTGAACGCCGTGATCAGAGCTAGAAACCTAGTCGACACAGCCTACCAAGATAGATCGTCATTTGAGAATTTCATAGTTCGAGTCAAGAAATACAGCAAACACAAAAGCCAAGCTAATTAAGTAAAACTGCAATGCCAAGAAGTTGCGATTTGGGTAAAGGCAAGCCATGGATCCCCCGCAAAAAATGTCGTTGTGTCTTGAATTACTCATACAGAAAACATCTGTGAGAGCCAAACGACGAGTGGACGTCAACCAGCGGAAGATTGATCAGCACCAAATGGATGAGCGACTGGGGCGCCTCAAAAATGCTGGTCCGAAACTCGCGACAAAAGGTGAGGACCCATTTTTTTCTTCCACGAGTGACCTAAGATTGCTATGCGACGGCACAGACTCTGGTCATGAGGTTGCGCGACCTCAGAGCCTCACCATTTTTGGAGCAGGAAATGAGCTCAGTAGCCCCGAGATCCACACCCGGAGGAAAATCCTTGGAAGACAGAAAACACCGTATCTCCAGAGAACTAGTGTTCCATTGAAGTCAAACGATATGGATGGCTCTTGTTCATGCCAAGTTATCGATATACATTGAAATTGTCATCACTGATCTTCCTACGATATGTTGAAAATGATTTGTACAGATTCTCATTTATCTGCCTCTATCAATACAAGTAGGCATGAATACAAGTACAATGTTGTCATGCCACATTTAGATATTTTACAGGATTGCAGAAAGGACAACACAACCTGTGTCATATATCAACCGAAAAACGAGATTAGCTCTAATAAAGTCAAGATATGGGAAATCTGACATAGGAGTTGATCGGGCTCTGTAAGGAAACGTAAGCTACGCTTGAGTACTGCTCGTTTTTACGTGCGTAGGATTGACAAAAGCCTTTAGGTGTCTAATGTGCTCGCCACTGACTTGCCTGGGGAAAGGAACCTACGGTCCCTTGGCTTTAGAACGATCTGTATCCTGTTAGTAGGTCCGCGTGAGCTTCAATAGGGCTTCTACGGACACAAGTTGTGCATTCAGCAGCAGTGATAGATGTATTTAAGTCGACACAGACAAAAAGATATGGAATAATTGGTTAAAGTAAAAGCCACGTACCTTTAGGATAAGCTGCTGTCCAGCCATCCAAGAGTTCTGTCAACCTTAATCAGTTTATCAAACGGGATCTTGCATTCACTGAGATCTCCAAAGATAGCACTCGGACTAAATTTGCTTTGAGGGATTAGAATTGGTCGCAGCATTAGCATGCTCGCGCGTGTCGAGAGTAATTCCACTAAGCCGCGCGCAGGTTGCAACCACGCCTCACTCGCCAGCGGTGATACCAAATTAGGTCGGATTAATAACGGACCCATGAGTGTATACATAGCCCTTTTGAGATACTAGAAATATGTGGAAACAAGCCAGGCCTTGGATAATCATTCTCTATATGTAGAATAAATAGCTAGCGGGGAGAGGATGAAGCTGAAGCAAGTGGGATACAATTCCACGACAAATTGAATGTACATGATCAAGAGTATTCGTCAAGAATTGAAGGGAATGTCCGCCGGCCCGTTATCACGAAAGTTTTTGGCGCCATCGCGCATCACGGCAACAACTTCCGGGTGGCTCCATCCACCTCGTGACTTGCTCCCTTATCGTTTTATTCAAGCTTTTCTCGTCCACCATTTCTCACTAAGTAGTTCTAGTGCTGACCTCGCATCATAATGCGTGCATACTACTACGATAACCTCGAAGGTGATCAGCGTTTGCCGCATGATTACATACCAACACGACATGTATCAATCGAGAAACTCAAAACGCTGGGCGTAAAGTTCTGGACCATCCCGGTGGAAGGCTATGAGACAGAAATTGATAGGCTCGCTGCGCAAGAGGGATACAAAAACCGTGACATGATCAACGTGTCGAAGGAGGGGCTTGGGGATGTGCGTGTATCATGGCTAAGCAAGGAGCCGATCCTAAACTGATCTTGCAGCTTTACGAGACTAAAATGAAAGGATTCTTTGAAGAGTACGGAGTTGAACGTCTTTCCTTGACATCGCCAATCCCTGATTGCTTTGAAGACACATGCATGAAGACGAAGAAATCCGCTATGTTCTTTCTGGTCGTGGTTTCTTTGATGTCCGTGGTATGTTATACTATATATGGCGGTGGCTATCGCTGGGCTAATAGAGGTGCAGAAACCCCCTCTGACTCATGGATTCGTATTGCTGTTGAGCCAGGCGACCTTCTCGTCATTCCTGAGGGAATTTACCATCGTTTTACTCTGGATATGTCGAACAACATCAAGGCCCTTCGTCTCTTCAAAGTAACGCATTCGAGACCTCTGTATCTCACTTGCTCATAGCTTACGAATATCTTTAGGATGAGCCCAAGTGGATCCCCTATAATCGGAGCGCAGATACCGATATCAACCCACACAGACTTGAATACCTCAAGAGTATTGGAGTTTGCGCATAAGTTTCAATCGATATGTTATGCAATGCATTTGTACGATCATGAGGTAGGAATATGGACATATATGTATCATCTCAGTTTTAGTGTAGTTCGCGCATTCCAAGCGTCGAAACAGCGAATTACTTCCACTCCTGAGTTCATAAGGATAAGTCAGTGTACATTCTGGTATCAATCAATGGAATACGAGATCTGGAACGCCCACGCGAAATGTCCCACAGAAACCACGTCATCTGATATGTTTACATTTAGCCTGCCACTGTTGTCGACCGACCAAGGCAATGCTGTTCCTGCACCTCCAGGACCAAGCAATCTGATAGTGTCCCCGGGCATGATCGGCAGTCGCTTTTGAATTGTAAATGTCCCGCTAGATGGTTGATTAAATGTGATAAAGCAGAATGTCTTGGGGGTTGTCGTGAAACGAAGAGAATGATCCGGGGAGACTTCTTGGGGGCTTGGGAACCAATAAGTCTGAGTATGAATGTCAGTGTTATGGCGGAACGATGGAATCCACTACCACTCACTGTATTGTAGATACAGTCTCCAGAGTACTTCAACCATGTGCCAGCGGCGAGGAGGTTATCCATCTCTGGAGCGTTAATCTCGCCCTCAGCACTAGGCCCAACGTCAAGGAGACTTGGAGTGAGTGTGTAAGTAGTGGTCAGGAGATGGAAAAGGCAGACCTACTAGTTGCCGTTTTTTGATACGATATCAACCAGTGTCTGAACGATATCCGAGGCATTTTTATATTGACTTGCTAGGGTTGCTGAATTCAATCCGTAACTCAAAGGATCCATGCCCTCGTTCGACTCCCAACTTCCAGTCTGCGTAGATCCAAATGTAGTGTACTCGGGCGTGTCAAAGTCGGGTACCGCTCCGCATCCTATTCCACCCACGATCAGGATAAGCAACAAAAGCGTCGATGATCCATACTGTTATTGAGGGTAACTTGACGCCCCTCCGCCCAAGCATGGTTGTAAAATTGGGCGGCGAATTCTAGAGTTTTATTTGGCCCTCCGATATCACACCACATAATCTCTGTGTCATATTTATATGCGAGCTGAACCATATGAGGCAGCTGAAGGTCTTCGAGATAATCATTGATAGGGAGTCGACCAGTATACGATTCCAGCTCTGATTCATTGAACGCATTGTGCGCTAAGTGACCCGGCCATGAAGAAAAACCATAGGGGCCAAAATCAGGACTAAACCTTGAGGTAACTGTGAGATATGGGGAAATATCATCTTTCAAAGGTGTTCACACCATTCTGGTAAAGAATAATAGGTTCCGCGGTGAAGGTGAGGTTTCTCATTCTTTGCTGTTGTCAAGAGTTCTGACACAAGGTCGCGCTTTGGGCCAAGATATACACTGCTTCGATGCGTTGTATTTCCCGTATCGAACAGAGCAAACCCATCGTGATGTTTCTATCCATCTCAATTCGGCCTCTGCACGATCAAACAAGAGAGAAAATGACTTGCCGAGACAAGTACAAAGTATTGTGCTCCAGCTTTGTCGAAAAAATCAACCCACGCACTCGCGTTGAACTTTGAGGCAGTGAAGTGTGGAATGAAATCATCGTAAACTACATCCTAGGTGGCAATCAGCAGTGAAAGACTCGCGTTTAGTTCTCAATACACACAGGTCCATATGTGTCAAGGTGGTGGTAATAAGTCGGACTGCCAATTTGATGGAGATCCCAGCTACGGAGACTGTAAGCATCTGTCTGCAGGTCAACCAGCTAGGTCACGTACTCGTACCACTCCGCATAAGATGTCGGTGGCCCCTGAAAGCATCTTGTAGAGATGATACCATTATCAATGATATAGACTCACCCAGGCCGGGTAGCTATAGACACCCCAGTGTATGCTGCAAACACATTAGTGCAGATTCAGTCTAAACAACAGAAGCCCCACAAAATGCCGAACTTGGCACCGTTCCACTGCAGCGTTCTGATTAAAGGGACCATGATCTTTGTGGTTTAAAATCTTACCCAGCTCGGTGTCTCGTGCATTCTGAGAACGTCAGCATCAGGTGTCCATTCCTCAATCAACGGAGCCGTTGGCCAGCCTTCAGACGATCCCAGGTCCTTACCACTAGCATCGTGAAGACGGACAGTTGCCTGTCCCCCTAGTTTACTTCCAGTGACAAATACATCGACTCTGGCTTGGTCTGAAGGGACCAGCCGGTACACGGAACCAGGGCTCGTAGTCTCAATACCCTCACCTTCGATTGAGATAAGCACCTCTGAGTGGACTGAGGTTGCTGACGACAGTGCAAACGCAGGCAAGAGGTTCGCGAGTGTCACTTCCACCGCCTGGGCGCGAATGCCATTGATGAGCTCCCACCGTGTAGTGAAGCGTGCCTGGCGGACAGAAAGAGCAGGCCCGGAGTTTTCCCCTTGAAGGGTAGACGGGGTAAAAGATATGGCAAACAAGTGAAGCCGTTGAGAAGAGTCAACACGTGGAAACGTAATGCTCTTGAGGGCTTGTTCGGAGAAGATGGATGTCGACCATTGATAGATTTGGGTGGAGTTGAAGTTCTTGGTGGTGCCACTGTTTTCGAAATGGTATGGCCTAAGTAACAATTTCCATGATTGCTGTCAGGTCCAAAATAGGCATAGCTCAAATGAGACTCACGTCCGTATCACACCGATGTTTAGGATCGGCCACATCCACCAATTTCTTGCGTACACTGATTAAAACCTTCATTAATGTAATTCTCAAAATGTGCTGATAGTTCGGCGGAGGCTCACGCTGAATGGTTTGAGAGGAATTATCCACGAAAGTTAGCTCGAAATCCGACACAAATGCACCTAAAGCAGGTGAAATGACATTCACGTTAAAAGCACTCAAGTTAGCCTACCGCCGGACCCATCACCAGCATACAAAAAATGAATCTCATGTCCATATGAAGGTTGATCAAGGGTCAGGACCTGCCCATTAGCGATAACATTATCATTTCCAGTGCCCCAGGTTGAAGGAAGTTCATACTAGATCTCGTCAGTTCGACTACGATGACAGACAGGAGCTACGTACATCGATTCCGTCATAATTCCATATCCCCTGAGGTAAGTACTGACTATCAAAGCTGGATCCTCCACCATCAAAGTTAGCAGAGCCATCTAGAGAAGCGGCTTGATTGTCAAGGAAAGATGACAAAGGCAACGGTACAGAGGTGAACTCGAGCAAGCTGGCCGCATAACAGACAGTACTAAGTACAGATATTGAACCTAGAAAGAAGACCCACATTGGACGGCTCTTCAGCTAGACTCTACGTTCCCTGCCGGTATTTTAAAGAGTCGTGGTCCGAAAAGAACACCTAGAAACCTTGTGCTTTGCAGGTTAAACGATTAATACTATCTAATTTTGAACGTCAGTGGGAAAGACAATTGGGCGGAACATTGTCAGGCGGTCGTGTTACGGGCAAGCATAGCGGGCCGCGCTCCCCCATGTGACTTTTTCGAGAGGGTAAATGACAAAGGGAAGCTTCGTATTAGAACGGTGAATAACTCTAAGGTTTCGCCGAGAAAGAGAAGGACTTGCGATACCAATAGCCTCAAGTAGTAGGACCAAAATTCATGACGCATGTTTACTTGACGTTAGAGACGAAAACTGGACATTCATGATTGAGTGGGCGTGTATCGAGGTTGGGCCGGTGCTTGATAAAATAAATATTGAGACCCGTAGGTCTACCACTCCGGGAAAGCGTGTCATCCTTGTGCAGGGGCCATGCTAATCTTCTCTGTATCGTTCCAATTTTTTCGTATGTCACCCCGAAGGGGACATATTTATGACATGATCTGGCATCAGGACAAACAACATTTTGCTTTTTGTTCAACTGACGGGGTCCAATATTTGGCAAACCAAACATCAGGAGTTTTACTCAAGCTTCACCTATTATTCACGATCAATGTGATTTGTGACTAAACGACTAACGACCGCAGGGGTAATAATGTCATAAACTTAATGAAGAACGCTTGAGGACCTATGGGTTAAGGCCCAAACCTGTTCATGCTTTCATCTCCCGCCCAGGAGCACATGAAGCGCAGATTCCAGAACTATCTTTGGTTTTCGAAGTGTTCTTAAATCAGCCCCTACCGCTCTGACCAAGCCGAGATCAGTTGTTCCCGACGCATGTTCTGATTGTGTTTGGTTTGGATTCAATGTTTCATCCGGAAAGGCCTGATCTACGGATTCGGGGTCGTATCTTTCTTCAGGGTAAATCATCTTTACCCTCAGTTCGCCTGATGTCATGTCTTTGCTAACCGCCTGATGGAGGCGCAAAGAAAACGTGGCAAGCGATTCTATTCGTTCTTTGAATCTCTCCAGGAATTCGCGATGTTCCGGAATATGGCTTGGCCAGCCAGCGAGCGATAGAACGTCCTGAACTCGCCGATAGAAATACCCATTGACTTTGATTTGAGTCTCTTGGTAGTTTGTCTGAGCTCGAGTCAGCGCTCGCCATCTTCCGACAACCGATTGAATCTCTGAAAATTAAGGTTAAGTAGAGTTCCATTACGACTAATCTCTGCCAAGAGAATACTGACCAGTTCTTTTCATAGATTCATATATCTCGAATAACATCTCTTCACCTTTCCATATCCCAGGCTGCCACGATTCAACAACAACATAACATGTCTCAGCAAGGCAGAATTGCAGGGCCAGCTGGACGGACATGGGATCAATCGACTGCCCTTCGCGTTCCAAATGCTGGATCAGCGCATTTCCCAATGCCCTCCGATTAAACTTTCTTTTACCGGTTTCAACGCTCTTTTCCGATTCTTTCCCTCTACTCAGCTCTTCCAATGTATCAGCTATCAATGCAGATGTTTGCATTATCTCGGCGTTAAGGTTATCGACCATTTTGACCACGTCTGTTTCTGGCATCGCATCCATCTTTGTCGAGAAGCACTTCGCGCCCTGGAGCTCCGACGTTGTTTCATGAAGTAAGCGCGCAGTCTCATGTCTGCGATTCTCCGCTTCCTGGAACTGGCCTTTCATCAACTCGAGCTCTTCGGCGAGGCCCTGAACCTGTGCTTTCAACTCCTCATTTCTCGCATTCGCGGCCTCCAACTTCTTCATTGTCTGGCTCAGCAGGCCTGAAATGGCCTTTTTATCTTTCATGCACTCGTAAAGCCTCTTTTCTGTGTCGTGTATGTGTCGATTAAGGAAAATCTGGGTGTTGAACATGTGCCTACTGTCGTACGGTGGAGTCGGGTCCTCTGTCACGTACCCGCGTTTGGTGTTTTCTATCGAAGATCGTCGCGGGCGAGGCATTGAAGATATGGGCCCAATGGATGCATAATCATTGCTGAATGGCTGAACGGTGACGGATGAGGTCACAGCACCGTTTTTCTGATATTTTTCCAGCTCCCCTGCAGGCGCTTCGTGGTGCTGTGTGTGCGACTTATAACCCCGACTGTTATCCCTCATGATCGAGGTAGATCATTCAACGTAGTCACCTTGCATTTGACACCCTGGCCAGCACTAGTGAGACCAACCCCTCCACCTTCCTTATTCGATTGTTGTTTTATTGATTCATTGATCTCCCATGCTTCAGACTTTCGTCGCCCTCGCGATCTATCGTCTGTGTGTGTTTGTGCTTTCGACTGCGTCTGCGTTTTAGACATGGTGGAGGAGCAAGGGAAAGTGCTTAGCCCTCCCCAGCAAGGAAGTCGGAGCGAAGCTTCCATTTCACACCTTTCGTCGAACGTGTTATGCCTCGTGTGTCAAACTATATCAGTCGGCGCCTATTTTTTGTCATGGGGTCGTCAAAATCTTCACCCCATCCGCTCAACGTAACACATGGCATCAACACGTTCCGCGTACAAAGGCCCCGCGCGAAAGCTCGTCCTGGCGTTTGACATCGGGACGACCTTCAGCGGGATCTCATATAGGTATCTCCATTCATCTGACTCTGCGATAGAAGCAGATGATCAGTACTCACGTATTTTCGGCAGCATACTTGATCCTGGACAGGTGCCCGATATCAGGAGTGTAACGAGGTATAGACTTGTCACACATCGGCTCCAAGGCTTGGATTGAATTGTTCACCTAGATACCCCGCCCAGGTCGCAAGCGATGCGAAGATACCGACAATTATCTACTACGACGCAAAAGGCACTGTACGTGCCGTTGGCGCAGAAGCGATGCGGGAAGGACTCCATGAACTCGTCGAAGACGAGGAATGGGTGAAAGTTGAATGGTGTGTTGCCTCTGCATTCCCCTCTTGATTTATGATCTTCACGACTCGTTCAGGTTCAAGCTCCATATGAGGCCCGCGGGCATGGTAGAGGACACCAATCATCCACTCCCACCACTTCCAGCAAGCAAGTCAGTGGTTGAAGTGTTTGCAGACTTCATGCGGTATCTCTTCGACTGTGCGAAGGCATACATCATCGACGCACACCCCAGCGGCAACGATCTATGGAGATCTGTTGAAGCAAAGATCGAGTTCGTTCTAGCCCATCCAAATGGGTGGGAAGGGGCGCAGCAGAAAGCAATGCGTGAGGCTGTTGTGCTCGCTGGCCTCGTGTCTAATACTCTGGAGGGGCAAGCTCGCGTGCAATTTGTGCCTGAGGGAGAGGCAAGCCTGCACTTCTGCGTGCAGAGCGGACTTACCATAGAGCCTTTAAAGGCAAGGACTAGCAGCATTTCATTGTAGCAAACGTGAAGGTGTACTCATGATCGGTTTCGCCAGAGAGGAGAGGGCGTGCTGATTGTCGATGCTGGTGGAGGGACGATCGATCTCAGTGCTTATGGGCAACGAGCTGGTTCAAAGGGCCATGAGTTTGAGGAAATCTCTGCACCCAAATGTGAGGAAAATGATCCATGTGTGCCAGAGCAACTGACGCTCCTCCAGGTTACCTACAAGGTTCAGTCTTTGTTACACGGCGCGCAAGAGTCTTCTTCGAGAGTGAGGTGCTGGCTGTAAATCTGAGTGATTCTGCTTATGATTTTTGTTAGACCTCCTCCAGGGGTCCAAATTCATGGAAGATGTCGAAGTCATCACCCAACAGTTTGACCAAAATTCGAAACTAACCTTTCGGAGTATCGACGAACCTCGTTTTATTAAATTCGGTGGCCTTCGAGATAAAGACCTTTCGCTTGGAATCCGCTCTGGTCAACTTAGGTTGAACGGGTGAGTCTAGATCATCTTCTACATATCACATTTTCATGTTCTTGCTAGATCAGACGTGGCAGATTTCTTCGAACCTTCCGTCACATGCATTATCCAGGCAATCAAAGACCAGCGTAAAAATGCTCAGCGACCTATAACTGTATGTGCTCATCTTGTATTCCACGTGGCATTTCCATCTCAGTCTCAGCACCTCATGGTAGTCCGTCTTCCTCGTTGGTGGCTTTGCTGCAAGCGAGTGGCTCCTTTCTCAGCTCAGAACGGCATTGGAACCACTTGGTCTTCAAATATGCCGTCCGGATACCGGCGTGTAGGTAACATCTACTTTCCACGAACTTTCGTTCTGACGTGATCTTTGTCTGTCCAGGAACAAAGCCGTAGCTGAAGGTGCAGTGTCATTTCACCTTGATCATTGTGTCGCCGCAAGAGTTGCGAAGTATTCTTATGGCGTCGAATGTACGGTGCTTTACGAGGAAGACAACCGAGAACATCGCGCCCGTTCCTCCCGTGTTTACACATCACTGACAGGATTACGGAGGTTACCTGGGTATTTTGACACAATATTGAAAAAGGTTTGAGAGACACTGAGTATTTGACGTCCGAAGGAGCTGAACGTGATTAGGATGTCCGGGTATCCGAGACTGAAGAGTTCCGCAGGTCCTATGCCATGACTGCCCGGAACACAGGAACCCTTCGACGTGTCGAAGAATCGATCATGTGCTATCGAGGAACTCTGGCAGTGCCTCAATGGATGGATGAAGACAGCCGTATGTCCTCCTAAATTTTACTCCAAGATCGACGTTGACGAAGTCATACGTAGGAATGTACTCCTCGCTATGTGTCGTGGAAGCGGATACCTCAGTATTGAGCCAATCGCTCCGTCCCTTATATGCTGGAAGTGATCTTCAAACAATGTACTACAGGATGGAGTATGATATCGTGCTCTCCTTCGGCCCAACAGAGTTGAAGGCGCAGATAGCTTGGAAAGAAAATGTAAGTACTGTGCGGTCTTCTCTCGGTAGATTGGTCTAGATACGAATTTTAAATCACAGGGAGAGGAGAAAAGGTTGCCTTCATCGCAGCTGTCCCAAGCTTATCTAACTGCTTTCCAGAACGCCAGCACGCGTTATTTACGACGCCAGAAAATAAGCAGCTGTCGGTGTAATGGCCGGAAGTCAATGACAATTTTATTATGCAGCGCATGGCGTGTGGTTTTTAGACCCCGGTCAGCTTGAACAAGTGTTCTGTGGAGGACAATCAGAGTTATAGAAGTAGCATCGCAGAAGAGACTGAACCTCGGGTGATCTCGAATGCTGCAAAGGTGGCAGCAGCAGAGGGTATGCTACATGGACATCAGCTTGACGTTTATTAGTAGGACAGCAGATTCTATCACCTTCTCAGCACTGTTCAGGGCATAATGTAATGCTAAAGGAACAAGCGAGTAATACTAGAACAGCTCAACTTACATGAAGGCGAAAGGCCACGCAAAAGACCAGATCTACATATGATACATCAACATTCGACACAAACATAGAACTATCATAGATGACTTACGGGCCAGATTCTGCAACTATGGCTCTCAATTCATTAACGATGTACTGAACAGGCGTTCCTGAAGGAGGAATTGGTCGCAGTTGTATTCGAGATTTAACGACATCTAAATGTGGGTTAAATTGTTTCAGGCCTCAAATGTTGGATACATAGCTACCAAGTGGATAACACGCAAGCCAGTATGCGATCTGATGAGAAGCATAAGAAGGATGAAGAGATGCGGTCCAAACTCACCCCTCCCGTCGATCCACTTGCAAGTAGTGCCCATACAGGAAGTTGGGGTCCATGAACCTTGGCGAATTCACGCTTGGAGAACTCAAATGCTTTTCATGGTTATAAGTCTCCTGAAAAGGATTCAGGAGCAACCATCCTACCCGTATAGAAGCTGATGAACTATGTGAGTTGGTGCTCGAAGAGTTAAATAATATGACATACGCGGCATAAGCAGGTATCTCTCTGACGACAGTTATCTATATCGCATGTTAATGTTCAATTTGTTACATGTCGTGGAGCACGACACTCACCCAATACCCCCGCATTATCCCTTGCCGAAATCCCCACTGCTTCCACATATCCCGAACAACCTCTCGTAGCCGTTTATCCGTTGCAGCGCCGTATTGTCCCTGCATCCGAACCTTGAACATCTCAACTAGAAATATCGCGTCAGCAGACGTCAACCGGATGATGACGATAGTTATCGTACCAGGACTAGCTAGGATGGCATTCGCCGCGCCTGCCATGGAACCCGCAAGTGCAGTCTCCTTCAGTGACAGTTGAGGAAACGGCGATATTAACCGCCGTGATATACCGTATGACGCGAACAGCAACGAATTGACTCCAGCAATACCCAGTAACGGGCTTGCCATACCTGACGCACAGCATGAGCGAGCTGAGGGGCGGAAATTGGCTGGACGAACCCTTGTAGAGAGCCAGAAATCCTTCCTTTCTCAGGGTCTGTACGAGGATATCCATGGGTCCTTTCTGCATTGTGCGTTCAAGCACGGGGATCAAAACACACAACGAATCACTCACAAACATCTCCTCTATATATTTGAAAAAGGTTTTTTAGTTCGTGAAAGTTGAAGAGTCTCAAATTTGAGCTCAACTGGGTGCAATTTGAGCACGGGTTTTTATCGTATCCAACGGCTGTCCCACAAGGACCTGTGCAGCTCCTCCTACACTGCCAGCGATCAATTCATTAACAGTTGATTGCGAGGACATTGGATGAGTACGAAGGGGAAGTGAAGAATGGGCTGGGAAACGGAGTTTGACATATGGGAACGCGATCACGATACATCACGCGATCTGATAAATCAAAATTCCAAAAGTTTCTTCCTTTCCAATTATCACGCGAGGTCCACGTGGAGCATAAAAAGTACATATATACGTAGTGAAATTCACAAAATACGATAAACCCACAGCTATTCTCTTATCGTTACATAGTACTGGGTATCGAGAGGTCTCGGCATTGTCACAAACACCCTCTGTATCATGGAGAAAACGCAATCATGTTCTGATAGCGCCGCAAAACCGTAAAGCCAAAAGGCAACACATCTGAACAGTTACCTGCTCAGCTGCGGTAACATACGAGCCACAAAGCACCTAAGCCAAAAATCAAAGTAAAGGGACTAGTAGACCGTAAGAGTAAAGTGTAAGAAGTAATCATTTTATGGGTAAAAAACTGCATCAATTGTCGTAGCCGGCAAGGACTTGGATTACAATCGGAGGTTCAGACGGGTCACAGTACTGATCATTCAAAATGATCAACAGCATCATAAACAATCCTTGCAGGACTCCCGAAGGTTGTGAACAGTGTTTCAGAATTCTGTGATTGGTTTGAAAACTGGAAGTCACCTCTTCTCAACACCCTAATGAACATTTCGTGTGAGATTTGGATTTTAGAGATGTTGATCACAGCACCTACATCTTCCATCCAGGCAATCTGTGCCTTCAGTTCGGTGAGGCCCAAGGACAGAACAATGTCGTAGGCCATTTGGAAGTATTGCCGGGGTCGACCGGAAGAGCTGGTCAGGCTCCATTGTGGACTCAATCTGTCAGAAATTATTGATGTATCCGCTTCCACAGTACATAAATCGGTGAAGAGACCTAGCAAAAGAGGAAAACCTATTAAAAAATAGAATTTTGACTTTTGTACTACATACCATCATTCTGGAACCAGCGAGGCTGCCCAGTCCCACGATAACAAAAAATACTTGCTACTTGTTCCGCGAGGTCAGAACGGTCTTTTGCAGATCGATAATAGCTACTTCGGAACTCCTGAGTTTCCGACACCTGTACATCCTGGACTAGAAGGTTAGCTAAATGTCAGATAGATCGCTTTTACAAGTTGCCTTGAACAGGATAATATCAAATGCACCGGGAAGGTACATTCGACCCTCCACCGGGTCTACAAAAGCGGATGACGATCGTGCGACATGCTCTGGATTTCTCAAATCGTATCGGATGTAGCATTTCGTTCCATATATATACTTTGAAACTCGAACAGAGACAGAATGGTCGAGCCAAAAGGACACAGCACCGTCCGCCACAGCCTTGTTTCTATTTCGGCGGTCAGAGTCGACCAGGAGACAGACGATAACTACAGACGTACAGGTGGCTATCCGGTCGGCAGAGATCAAGATTCAGGGGCTGTATTGCTTCCTTCAATTTAATGAAGAGGTATTCACTAGCAGAAAATCCCCCGACTAGGAACACAGCCTGCCAGGTGTGAATGATGAAAACAATGTCATGGACATCAAAGAACATACAGAAATGGGCTTGCGAGCAGTCATACATTGCACTTTGACTGCTCGTCCAATGCATGATACCGAGGGCTCAAAAAATTTCTCCACATGCTCCCTACATGCGTATAAACGCTTCAATCATAGTGTTAGCAATGAAATCATTACCCAAGGAGAGTGAGCTGCCCCCCACGGATTCGAAGCTTTGGGTCCCTGTCGCGCGCGCTACCGAACTTAATGAAGAGAGGATTGGAATTGAAGGTTAACTTCGCGGACTTGTCGAAGTAAGTAGTCATGGTTTCAATGTCATCTGCAAACTTGCTGTCTTTTAAAAAGTCTATATATATACTGATGGGCATTACGGGTCGATTAATTTGCAAATATGACGCTTACCATGAAGGAAGGATTTTGCGCGAGTAGTCACATAGACGGAGCCTTGTAAGTAGCCTGAGAGGTAATCAGATACAGATTCATAGGCAGAAACAAACGTTACATTGAGGCGTAGCAATCTCTTCGAATGCACCGTTCTTGTTCGAGACTTGACCATAAGCGCTCAGATCAATAGTGCCTCCTCCGGCATCAACTATCAGTACACCTCCACCTTTCTATAAGAGAGATAACTACTATGATACAGATCTAAAAGTGGACGAACGCAAACCTGAAGGGCTTCCGTGGTCAGTCCGTTTCGGATACAAAAATGTAGACTGGCTTCGCCTTCGGTGACAAATCGGATGCGCGCATGTCCATCGTCATTGTCTGGCACAAGATCAGCTTTGACAGCTGCACGACGCATTTGTTGCTGCTGTGCCCCTTCCCATCCATTTGGATGAGTGAGCACATACTCGATAGTGTTCTCGACAGAGGCCCATAGCTTCGATCCATTGACATGAGAATCTGTTATGTAGGTCTTGGCACATGCATAGAGATATCGAATAAAATCGGAGAATAGATCAACAACACTCTTGCCAGGTGGAAGTGGCGGAATGTCGGATATAGAATCGGGGCCTGAGATGCTCTTTGGTCGCATATGGAGTTTGAACCTATTTTATGCGTCTCAAAACTTTAGAAGATAAACGGAGTTTAGCGCGTGCCATTCAGCTTTAAGCCAGCCTTCTTCTTCGATGAGGTCTTGCAGCTCGTCTCGCGTTGCTTCAGCTCCAACGGCACGAACTTTGCCACTCTTGTCGTAGTAGATTATGGTGGGTATCTTTGAAGAACCGCCGACTTTTTCTTGTGCAGGAAACCTGGGGAAAACCGTGAAAGTGAAGAGACGAATTCAACTCAAGCTTCTCGATTTTCGAACCTTGTCACCCCTCTGATCTCAGGCACTTGTCCAGGATCCAGAATGCTAGACCATCATCAGTAAGAGTACAGGAGGGTACAAAACAACGAACCTATAGGATATTCCACTGAAAGTAGTGCCAACATCGAAGGCAAGCACGAGTTTACGGGTTGTCCCAGTATAAGGACCTCGATTGGACGGCATGATCTATGCAGGCAGTAGTAACGTTCAATTGGAAGAGCGAATCGTCAGGACGGTCCTCCCGACATACAAGATGTAATGTCCGCAGGTCCACGCGTAGAACATGCTGCTAGTGGAGACCCCGAGAACTGTGCACGTCTTCAATCGTTGTCCTTTACGGATTCTATTTCGCAGATTAGTTACATGCGACCCATACAGTATCACCGTGCTCCTATCAACGACGATCAGATCAAGCAAGAGTCGTCGATATATCAAGAAGGGCCGGAGAGTTATTGCAGATAGATTGGCTCCAGGCAGAGCATGTCTGTGAAGATTCGAATCGTCCTTTGCTTTCTCAGTAAGTACCAGATGATCGGTTCGCTAACAAGCTCTGGATATCACGAGCCGACTGAATTCCTGCTAATGTCCTATCACGAGGACATTTTTCGAGTTTCTCAGACTAATAGTAAGAAGGAAATCAAACACATAGGTTTTGTTGCAAAAATGAGGACCCTCACGTCCCGGATGAACCCAGAGAAACGAACAAGCTTGGACGTTTTCTGATAAATAATTAATTCTAAATATACCATGGGCACATGGTGTAGTTGGTTATCACGCCCGCTTAGCACCTCGTGTTTGCGGGCGGTGCCCGGTTCAATTCCGGGTGTGTCCATATAGAATCTGATTTTTTGATTCAATGAGCAGCCATTACCGAACTTTGTTTGATGTAGGGATGATGTTTTAGTTGGCGGCCAGATGAAGCAGTTACCCTTCCATATCTCGGGATTGAAGAATGAAGGAATCGCAACCTCTTTCACGAATGACTTGGTATACAGTTGTGATTATGACCAAAAAAATAGCAAGCTTCACACATGTAGTGCAGGTCTAGCCTTCCTGTGGTATTTTTATCTTTTTATACATTCGTCGCCGTTCTACCTGCCTGAGCACCTGTAAAGAGCCTGTTAACAAATGAGGTCAGAGGAGCTTGCGGGAGTTGGAGGGAAGGACAAATATCTGCGATGAAAATCTGCACTGGCGACTTCGAATAAAGAAGCAATTGCATATGCGAAGGTCGTCAGCAAGGTCTTTACGGATACAAACACTTGCTGTATTCATTTACAGAACGGTCCACGCTCGCGGGCGAAGGGCCTAGACTATGAACGGTCTACGAAAATTCCGACACGAACTTGATTTGGACAAGACTCCAGCTTGGGCTCCTCCAAAGTGTTAATACAGCAGACGGGCTGTAAGGTTTGTGCTTTCCCTAGGATGGTGATAACGTTAATTCCCGACGTGGCCATGGGGTCAACTAAACGACAGAATGTAAGTACTCTTCAAGCAAGTACGTGATGAGAGTGCGAATGGGTTATCTCGCTGTAGCTTCGAGCGGCGGTCATCGGAGAAAGTGGGTAGCCAGAATTATAAATATCAGAAGCATGGTTTCGGGGAGGGCAGTAGCGTTATAGGTAGCAAATCTGGATAAGCGTGGTCTCGAATGTGTGAAGAGTCAGCCAAGACACATGAGAACACTCCATTTGCAACGACGTGATGAGCTGAAACACTCTGATACTCCAACTCGGACAAAACAGATCTTAATTTGTACACTGAGTGGTTCCGCAGCAGGACTCTTTTCAAGAGACTTCGGACAATCTGCCGCGATAGAGAAAATGTGATAGACCAATTTAAATTCCTGTCGTCAGGTACTGACCCCGTTGGCTGAACAAAAAGCAAAATGTTGTTTATCCTGATGCCAGATCATCCCATAATCATGTCCCCTTCGGGGTGACATACGAAAAAATTGGAACGATACAGAGAAGATTAGCATGGCCCCTGCACAAGGATGACACGCTTTCCCGGAGTGGTAGACCTACGGGTCTCAATATTTATTTTATTTTATTCGACATAGTTTGCAATTTCACGGAAATCTTCAAGGACATATGCATCATCACGACAAGGAAAAGATCTCAGGAGTCCTTTCATGAATGAGTGAGATACCTTTCACCCCTTCATATTACTGTACATGATCATGTCATCGGACCCTTGGAGCTCAATACTTCCTTCCACCATTTTTTCTTCTCGCCACCTGATGCCCCAGGTCCGCGCCTCACTATGGTGGTGAGGCCAGAACTTACTCCTTTCCTTCCACCCCCAGGAAATGTTGATGAGCTTGTCGCCACCTCCACCTCACCCTTGTCCTCCTTCTCTGCATCGTTCTCTGCTATCCCTTCCACTCGTTTCCGCTTCTTCGCCTGCGGCAATAACTTGTTTCCCTTTTCCCATTCTTTTCGGTGTATACGGAAGACTGCCATCGTCGCGCGAGCATCAGTAACCTGCACATTATTTCAGCTAAAGTGTTAACAGGAAAGCATAGACTTACACTAGAATGCTCTCCACTCTGGATTGTGACACCCAATTCTTGCTTGACGAGGTTACGAAGTGCCACATATTTGCTTTTCACTACTTTATGTTTCCCTGCATAAAACTGCGTATCGCGTGTCATCGGTCGTGGATGCGAAAGGAGAAGAACCTAGACGACAATGGTCAGGTTTACTACTACGAGCCAACGAGACAAGAACCGACAGACTTTTAAATCATTGTAGACAGCGTGACCAACCAATATACGGTCCTTCAAGAGTTCTGCGACTTTCTTTTGCACCTCATCAAACGTTTTGGCTGAACGATTCGATACAGGTTATCTTGCTGAAAGGAGATTTAGAAGGATTATCCTTTATGTACCTTTGATCATATCTGTCTCTCGAATCCCGCTATACTGAGTTCGATAGTCGACGACACGTTCTCGTTGCCGAACAAATTCGTCGAGTTGTACAGCTCCATAGAAGTTTACAAGACTGACGCGAGCCAGCGAAGACTCTGTGCCGTCGATGCCCACACCGACCATCTCACAATCAAGGGCGAGGTATTTCCCTGGTCTGGGATTTTGAACAATATGAGCTGAGAGTACAAATGGGTCATTCACAATACGTATCGAAGAACGGTACTCACAGTTTTTGTTGGTCGGTAAACGTGGATTCCCCTTTAATCATCTGTCGTAGTGCGGATAGAGATTCTCCGTTCCGTATGCCATCCTGACCAGCGGTCGACTCTTTCTCTTGTTTCGGTAAAGATTGAGATACATGGGCTTTTCTGGACACCTCAGGCGAAGGAGATGGTTGATGTTCGAGCTTTCGTCGCTTCTGGGACCGTTCAACATTCAAGTCCTGCTTTGTTGTATTTTTTTTAACCAAAGTCTGTCAAAGTGGCATTTAGGTCCATCGTTTCAAGATGCGTGAAGGTCCGAACCTTTTGCAGCGCAAGCCAGTTTGAGGATGCCACAGGTCGACCCAGAGGCTTGTTTCTTTCCATATATTCTTTTGGCATAATAGGGAAAGTGCACCTTTTCGCCTTGTTTTAACGCGGCACCCGAGGTATTTTGGCGAAGATAGCGATTAGAACTGCTTAGGCGAAAAAGTAAGCAGGTTGTGATGCAAAAAAGTAGCACGTGATCCGAGAGGACAACTCAATTTTCTCGTAGTTTCGATCGTCGTCCATATAATCATGATACTTGTTCCAGTGGTCACATAAGATGCTCAATTTAGGTGGTCTCCACACACTCTTAATGATTAAAAAGTGCCGTCCTATATTACAAAAGCACATTGGTTCAATCGAGAATCTAGGTGTGGTGTTTCAAAAGGGCACTGTAAGTAGCTGGTAACTTTCTCGCATAACGCACATCACTGGTCGATTCTTTGTACACGAGGCTGATGCAATTTCAATACAGACACGATGTGTACATGTGCGTGGTTGTCATATAGCCCCACAGTTGTCAGTGTGGCGGTAGCAAGAAGTCGTCCTAATCTCCTCCAATGTCAAAAACTACTTCGCCATGGTCCATGGTTGGGCTGTTCATTGGCGCGCCCAAGCTTCGTCCTTCCTCACGCAATCGCAGAGACAAAGAAGATTCATCCCATTCAGAGCTTGCTCCGACAAACAAAGACATTACACAGAGTTTAAAAGCAGCAGCTTCAGTGTCGCAGGTCACCAGCGCTGATGCACTGGACACAGCGACTCCTCCTTTAGAGAACGCGTCTACTGCAGGCAGTGTGGAAAGGCCACGTGAATTTCCGCCCGAAGAGTCATTTGACGAGCCTGAGCACGGTTGGACAAATGTGTCCACAGAAATTCCACCAGAGCCTTCATCTCCCACCACGACGACCCCTGACCTGGATGACATGGTGGATGTCCTATCACAATCCGTTTCCGATGAATTCCTGGAGCAGCAATCGCAGCCACCACATGCCATCGTGGCTCCACCCTCGCTCGACGATACGAAAGAAAGCGAGATTTTTGTACTGCGAAAAGAGAACAAGAATCTTGAAGAGCGTTTGTTGGTTGTTTTGCGCGAGCTTTCAGATGCCGATCGACGAAATCGAGAACTAGACGCAGAAAATAGTAGTCGGGAACAAGAAATGGTTCATCTGAAGGTTGCTATGAAAGTCAAGGAGGAGGAGCTTCTGAATGCACAAGAAGCTAAGCTGCGAGCCAGCAAGGAGGCCGCGACTTGTCGGCAGCAATATCTTGCTATCGAGGTAACTTCAAATGGTTATTTGAAAGAGATGACGAGAATGAAAGACGAGCTGGCGACGTCACGCAAGGGGCGTAATGAGCTTGAATATCGCGTAGAAGAAGTCACAAAGCAAATCCTGGAATTGGAAGAACGAGGTTGCCGGCTTCTTGATGAATATCATGTCAAGGAAAAAGAGGTCGAACGAATTCGATGTATCAGTTCAGAAACGGATGATGCATTGAAAGCTGCACTATCTGGCCTTGATCGCGCACGAATGGATCAACAAGGTGTAGAGACTGAATTGAGGGAAAGCTTGATGAAGAACAAGGGGCTGGCAGAACAAAATATGCAGTTGCGAGATGATTTGGCTGCGGCGAGGAAAGAGCTGAATGAGACGCGTATCCACAACGCGGAGATGAAGAGGAATATAGAGACAGCACTCGCTGATGTCAAGTCCGCATCTCAAGAAAAAGTGACGGTGGAGGGACGAATTGCTGTTCAAGACTCTAAGATTACAGAGATGGAGATGGAGATACAATCTTTGAGACGTCTGGCTGGAGAAATGGTCAAGAAGCACACTCAGGCGGACGTGCTCGAACGACAGAATAGAGTGCTCATGGATCAACTCAGGCGGCAGTCTGCGGAGCTTCGTCAAAAATCTCTATTCGCCGACATCTCTGTTCCCCGTTCTCTTACACCGATTGCTAAGGCTGACCTCGCGGCCTCCGTCGTAGGCTTAGTGAATAGGCTTAACTCCGACATATTCCAGATTGCGGCGCATATGTCTGAATCTCTCGATTTCACCAAGTCGGATGCTGGTTTGTATGACAGGAAATCTGCTGTCGAGCGTACTAGCACTATGATAGGAAGACCACTTGCAGTACTTTTACATACCTCAGCTCAGCGAAGTGACGCGGAATCCAACCCGTTTCTGGTACAGATTGGGCTTCAAGCATGTCTTGTCAGCTGTTCGGCAAAGATCATTGCGTCATGGTGTCCAGGACATTGGGATTATGCCGATTTTATTGCTGCAATATATTCAAGGATTGTTGGAACGAGTAGGTCTTCATTTATGAGGTGAAGGTCGAACGCTTGTCAACTGAATGACATCTTAGCACCAGGTCTTGCCGCACGATGGCGCGCGATTACAGAACGTCAGCTCAAAGCACCCTCTGACCGGGTCGTTCAGACCGAGATGGAAGAATATTTTCTCAGGAATCTTGCTGATACGCTGATCGTTGCTGGGTGGCAAAGATCTTCGGAGAACGCGAAGATCCTTTTGAATACGTTTCGTGAAAGAATAGCCCAAGTCACTAAACTGGCGCTTCGACTTAACACGATGCTCGGCGACGATCTGGAAATTCTCAATGTTCAATCAAACGAAACTTTTGACGAGGACAGGATGGAAGATGCATATGACGCGAGCTCTGAGGAAGAATACGACGAGGGTGATCAGATTGTGTGCACAACGGAAATGGGATTGAAGTTTGTTGCGGAAGACAATGCTCTGCTGAAACCAAAGGTTGTTCTCCAGGCCATGCTAACGGAGGAATCCAGATCCGGCGACTAGTTGTCACAAACTCACTAAACTATCTATGACCTTGAATATATATTCTGTTTCCTTTTTTGGCTCGTCAACTCCAGTCGACATAATGGTCCTTACAATATATGACAGATTATATTGTAGCAGGGCTTATATATGCGGTGTCAAACGACTCGAAGTCATAGTGACGCATTCCTATTGACGACCTGATT
>JAGDQM010000037.1:0-27033 GCA_017580835.1 Termitomyces bulborhizus
TACTACCACATACCAGAGTGACTGAGGGTAAGCTTATTCTATTTACTTTACTTATTAACACAATACTTATGTTCGTCCTGTAGACTAAATATCTGTTTACATCTACAGGTAATATACAGTCGTACTACCGCATACCGGAGTGACTGAGGACTAAATATCTGTTTACGTCTACACAAATACTTACCATACAACTCTGCAGGTAATATAAATCAGTTGGCTACTATACTTGGAGTGACTGAGGAATACTTACCATAGAACTCTGGACACCTGGAGCTGATTCATGGAAGTTTCAAGCTTCCACTCAATTTCAATTTCACACAAATAAAGCTTATATATTTTTAGAGAACCAGTGGTCCAGTTTACTGAGAGCTTGCTGTTGGGCCGAGTATGCTGCCAGGATCCATCCTCGACAAGCTTTGAGCCTTGTTCAAACAATGCGTTGCCATGTCTATTTAGTACCACAAAGATAGTCATCACTAAATATCTAATCATGCATCCTTACTCGGTATCCTCGTTATTTTGTCCCGCTAGAACATTTGTTAACTGTCAACCAAAATTCAGCGGCCCTTGAGTCCTATATGCACTGGAAGTCGGTTTAAATACTTACTACGTTTTCCAAGCGCTCTTCAACAGAGTCGGTTGTCTTAGTTAAAAAGTCGTTCCTTGAAACCAAAAGACAATAAGATAAGCATACTAGAAAATGGCAGACATAGATTGACACATACACATCCGATACAATACCGGCGGGAGTGGGTGTGGCGAGTGACAGAGTCGCAAGGGCGAAAGTGACAAAGAGGAAGACAATACGGAGAGAAGGCATTGTGTTGGAGCTCGATGGTTTATTGCTTTGAGAGAGGCGAAAGAGCAGTATAGAAGAAAAGCTCCAGTCGACCACTCTTCATAGAAATAGAAAAAGCGGGATGATCTGTCTCAGTCTCATCAGTGGAAATGAGTTGTGGCGCCGGAACAACTGTGTCGCCCTGAGTCGGAAGATGGCACAAGAACAGGGACGCATCGAATGTTATCGGAATACGATTAATATCCTGAATGAATGAATTTGGCTTGTACCGCCGGCAAGCCGCAATACAGGGCTAAGAGGCGGGGGTTCAGTAACTGACGTACTTCACTCCGATTTGGTTGTGATGGTATCAGTAATGGTGATGTACGGGTAGTGTAGTGTTGTGGTATTAGAACTTTCCTCGCAGATTTCGTGGGGCGTGCGTGGCGGCTAGATTAATATCCATATCACATACGACAGACAGCGTCGTATTTCGATCTTTTGTCCCGATGCAAGAAAGCCCAATGCCGAACCGAACACACATGCAAGTGTGAGTTGAGTGTGTCACTGCGGCTTTGATTCCCCCGATCTCCCTTACTCTACTCTATTAAAAACCCCGCGCGTATGCTGAAACCGAACAACTCATTGCAGATAGCCCGGTGTCACTGCGGCTTCGCTTCGATTCGGTCCTCGCTTACTCAACTCTATTCACGCGGATAAACTTTCCATTCAACGAATTGCGGAAGTATAGCATTCCGAGAGTAATCTGTTTGATCGTCCTTATTCAAATCGTCCTTATTCAAAGGTCACCTTTATTCCCTTATCAAAATTGGCGGTAGTCTTGTGACACATGCTTGCAAGTAATCCGAGCGCACGCATCTTACCCAGGGTTCCTTTCATTGATAATATATTGATACATGCGGCATAATCAAAGAAAGTGATGATAATGAAAGTAGGGGAGCGGAAACTGGCGATCAATGAGTAAGAAAAATGACAGATGGAATGAGAAATAGCAAAGGAAAACAATGGATGAATGGACGGATCGACGATGACGATGACGACAGGGTAGACCAAAGATGTATGATGATGTGTGCGTGAGTGATGCATGTAGGGGTATGGTATTTATGCAGAATGGACGATAAGCAAAAGACGAGGCCAACTTGAGTTTGCGAACATTCGGGACTGCTGACGGCGACGGCAGATATCGTGAGCGGGTTACTATTAACCGTTACGAATAAGATTAATATAGCTTGGTGGGGCAGACGGGGCAGACGGAACAAAGGAAAGCGCTTCGCGAGAGAGATAAGGGGGGAAAAAGAAAGAGGGGAGGAGGGATCAGAAATCAAAGCAGGGCAGTGCTGTCTTTTCCGGCAGCGACGAGCCCCCGCCAGTCTTCTTTCCACGCGCGCATGCTCGCTCTGAGCTTCTTGTCTCCAAGCATGCGGTCGATCCAGTGCATGAGTGTGTCCTCATCTTCTGGGACGAAGAACGATGATAAGAGGGAGAGTACAGTTTCGAAATTTGCAGCGGAGGATGTTATATGGTCTGCCGAAACCGTGAGGGTCAAAGATAGCTAGACCAAGTCAGCAAGCAGCGCACCTCGATATATCCACACAATCGCGACCGCCACGGCAATAAACACATCGTACCCCTCCAGCAAAAACGCGTCCCAGAGCCTCAACTGCGTCTGGAACGGTACTGAATTACTAAACAGGGTGATATACCACTTTGTTGCATATGACGTCGTTGAAATTGTATGTCTCTTGAACGCCTCGTACACATCGGGCATCATCCGTTCCGTGATGCGTTCCTGGACGTAAATCGCCTCGAGGAGACCTGGGAAGCCCGGACTGAAGACCGTGTGAAGGGAGTAGGCGTCATGTAGACGGACGAGAGAGGCGTAGACGCGTGCAGGGTCAAAGTAGCAGAGGAGGGTGGCAGCTATGGGGCCCATGCCTTGGACATACCCACATTTGGGACAGTGGAGGGAGAAGCTGTGAAGAACGTGGAAGAGGGAGCGTTGGCTGTGCAAGATGAGTGAGAGACAAAAGCAAGACAGGGATACCACTCACCCAGCACCATACCGCGTCCGAAACATGATATGCCCACTTATTGTCCTGGGCACATCGAGATCAATCTGAATATCGTACGTCGACGGCTTATCCAGGGCCTCTTTATACTTGCTGGCGAGCACATCTATCTCCCTCGCTCCAAGACTCGAGTATCTCCCCATTAAAAAGTCCCATGACGCGCCACGCCATGCGTCCGGTATGCCCTTGTACACGCGCCGGCGGAGTTTACCCTCCTTGCCCTGCCTCACGCCCCACGTAACGACGTTGGCACCGGCATCGCGCGCAAGCGGCACCATCATCCGCATCCACTTTGCTATTCTGCTTTTTTCCTTTGGCGGCGTCGTCGCACGGGGAAGCGAGCTCAACGCGGGTGGTGAGGCTGGGCCGGCGCTTGGGCCGGCGCGCACGGGTCCGAGACGCTTGAGGAGCGGCGAAGAGGCGAGGAGGACTAAACGATCGTGTGAGGGGATAGTGAAGAACCCATATCTAGAGTTCGATGTGTCAAAGACAACAAAAGAAAAGAAAACTACGAGCTAGCTTACCGGTCTACGCTGGCGAGCGTTTCGAGTTCCTTGGGGCCGAGTGACTTGGACTTTTCTGTGCCGTCGTCAAGTGCAGCAAAGGCATTGAGCTGGCTTGAGCGACTAGGCCCGACGCGTGCGCGTGTACGCTCGACGCCGTCTTCAAAGCCATCACCTTTGACACCAGAAGCCTCGAGCTGGGCATACGTGCTGCGCACGTGGAAAGCGTCAACATCCTCACCCTCAGAGGCAGCACTTGGTGTTGGATGTTTGAGGGGCGGGGTAGGGGAGGGAGAAGTGTGGATAGACGGAGGAAGAGGGGGCAGGGCGCTGCGATCAGCTGAGGATATTCTTACACTGTCTAGATCGCGCGAGGAGGTTGCGCTTGTGCGAAAACTCAGGCTTGACGAGGAGGTCGGCGGCGAAAGGGGGTCTGAGTCGTGTTTCGCGTCAAAATCGTTGTAGTACGCCAACTCGGTGTCGTCGTTCTCACTCTGGATTGCAAGTCTAGGGCCGTCAGTGTCAGGCAGCCGTACTTTAACGTCGTACGACTTGGCAGACCAGCCGGTCCTGGGCTCATCGTCGCCGTACATGGAGTAGATAGACACTAACGTCGTCTCTGATGTTGGCCGAGGCTTGAGAGGGGCAGCGGGGATGAGCACCAGAGTTGGCGAGTCGTACATGGACGTAGGAAGAAAGAAGAAACGAGTGGCAAATTCTACTTGACACGGATGTCAAAACTAAAAGTTATGATTTCAATAAACCATGTGGCGGTGCTCATCAACCCTGCCGCCATATTCTCCACCCCCTGCAAATGGCATCTCGAGTCCCATTTCTGTCTCACAGGTACAGGTAATACAGATAATAGCTCCGAACGACGCCGAAACTTCGGTCACAGGTGATCATCAGGTGGACCAGACTGCGTCAGGTTCTGTCCAGATGTTTGATAGTAACCAGTTGCTGAGGACAAAGCTCAATCTTTCCTATCTGGCTGGGTTCTGATTCAGAACTGGTAATGCTGTCACACACCTTTACCCCGCAGTCGACCTGAAGCAAATCATGGATGATCCCCTATAAACCCCTTTGGCTGATATCTACTTTGTTGTCATGTGTATATTATGGTTGAAAAATCCAGCCATTGCCATAGGATCAGCGAACATGCAGAACCGCTCTGCGTCGAGCACCTTTACTATAAACCCCAAGTCAATTGCTACTCGCAACAAGGCGTTTATTTTACTCCGGTCCATCCATTCCAGTACCGCCCGCTCCGCCTCCGTCCCAACCGGGCGACCCCAGAGCTGATCGTCAGCACGTCACCCATCAAAGGCTTAGCTCAACGCCACGCAGCGGCTCCAATGTATCCCATTGAGACTTCAATTCAAACTCATCCGAGTAGCTGTTTGCTCATGGCGAATCCCTAACCAGTTCAATTCCCCGTCACCAGATGTGTGCGGTCGTTGTTCTTGCTCGTTCATTCCGAATGCCAGCTAAAAGTACTTTTGGCAAGTCAAGTCTCAGCTGTCTATCAAGAATGATGCTCATTCAGTATGTGCGCGGCACCCGAAATACACGGTCTCTATATATCGTCGTCCCATCCCCAAACTATCCACTGACGCTTGCCATCTAGATCGACTCATCCATATCCATGTCATCTACAAAATGTCCGAGTCGGCTGTTCCTTCTTAGGATGCCTGATCTGGGTAATGTCTAATGGTGTCGCGAACTTCTAGATTTCATCTGATCGATGAGGTCTGAGGGAACAGTAGAGTAATGCACAAATCCGACGAGTCGTACTCGAGACTTCCATACAGTGCCATACCGTATGGATATAATCTGAGTCACTGTCGGCAGCTGTCGATGATCGCGTGAGTCTCTTCATACCCTATTCAAATACCACTGAGTACAATGTTGATCCAGACATCAGTATTGTTCGATCATTGAACAAGCTATACCCGAGACTGTAACAGTAGAAGACTAGTTATTCTGTAACTTCAGCCGCCAGCTGTTGTTGATCGTTGATTGTGTGAAATATCTTCAAACTCGTTAATCAATAAAGAGACAGAGATTCATTTCGCAACCATAGCTTGTCAAGACGGTCGGAAAACGTGGTCTCAATCATCAAAAGTACATATCAAAGACACTAGGAAATTCTCATTGCCTATCACGAAAGTTTGGTCGACATAGCCTCGCTCACCGTGATTGCCCGATGCCATCTTCTTCCTTTCCCAGGCGGTTCGGAGAAACTTGAGGGGAAGGACACAGTAAATGACAATGCCAATTCTATGCAACCCAACTTTTCATCGCAAGCGTTTATCTATTGTAGTCCCTGGACACTCACTAACACGAAAAAAAAAAAGAAAAAAAGAAACGGCAACATCCACAATTAATCAATTACATCATCACGTGATCCTTTGTAATGATGCGCCACACTGTTACCTAGAGACAACGGGAAGAACCGAGCACCTACAGACGACTTCTTCTTTCAGATCAGATCTGAACAATACACATTCTCGGTGAACCACCTTCAATATGACAGCTACCTTGTACTTTTCCGATTGGATCTCTCACGCCGGTAAGTATCCAAAATCCATAAAAACGCCGAAGACAAAGACAAAATCAAAATCAAGAACGAAAGTGACTCAAGCCATGCATACGATCAATCCAAATATCTGGGATTGACCTACTTTCCAAGGTAACTCTTCCTGAGCACCCACAACACAAATCGAAACTCAGACAGTACATCAAAGCCTCGCACCACAGCCTCATGTGTGTTTCTTTGTGTCACAAAAGGCGTGCGCCCACACACTCTTGTAAACTACAATAGGCAACAACGCTTTGAAGAAAGGCAGTGGATCCATGTCTCCGGCTGTCACGCAATGCTTGTTTATTTCCTTGTTTTTCTTTTTCCTTGGTTTATCCGTGTGTTTGTGCGATTGGGAATTGTTGTACGTGTATTGTCATGGACGGGGTATAAAAGCGCCCTCGTTTCTCGTTCGTGTTGTTCATCATCTCTTTGCCTCTTTCGTCCCTCCCCTTTTCTGGGCTTCTTCTCTCCTCGCCTTCGGCACTGGGACTTCTACGGTTGCTCTTACGGTTCGAGGTGAATACTATTTACTCTCAATATACGTTTGGCTACTACTTACTCTCAAGCTCCTAGGCTCTGTGGCGACTACTCACGGCTTGTTTCTCGACGAAGGACTCTCGGTTGTATTCTGGCTCACTTTTCTTTCAGGTTCAGGCGACACGTATGGCTTCAAGTTGGCTCATACCTGGATCAAGATCGGCCGGCAACATGGAAGACGAGGACCGATAGGTTGGAAGACATCGCAAGACTGTGAAGATCAGCAACTGTCTGAGTGAGGCTCGAAGGACTCCGCCACGCCACATAAGCTGAGTCTGAGAACGCTTGAGTCTTTGAGTCTGATTTCGCTGTGAGATGAGACCGTCTGAGGACCTGAGACCGCCCTAGCTGGCTAAGACGATGCGAACTTGAGCGTGATTCGACTACCCAAGACCACACTGAGTTAAGGCCGGGTGAGATACATATTATTTGGTCCAACTAAGATGTTCGTGAGCAGGCTGAAACTGACTGAAAGACCGAACACAGGTAGATAGATAGATAACTTACCTACGCTCTAAGGACAACTAAACACCGCTTGCAAGCAAGCGGTGTCCCTCAGCGGTGTGGAGGGCAAGATCCAAAAGATTGCGAATGCAACGGGGCACACCTGCAACTACCCTTCCTGGGAATGGGCGACGTCCAACCCGTCGTCCACGTGCTCCCTTGTCGTGGGTCCCAGGCCTGAGCCAGGTCTCCTTCGGGGGCTTGGCCACTAAATGCACGTTCGAAAAAATCAAGGATCCTTTCAATCTGTGTGATCTGCGGTGCGTCTCTTCCTTGCATAATTCTCTCGTTCGCTCATCGAGTTTCTCAGGTGGTTTCGACATTCAATAGCGCTTTGACTAAGGTTCTACGGCAAGTGGCTAAAAATTTTCCACCGGGGCGTAGAAGCCCCGTCTCGTCACTGATGAAGTTTCAAAAGCGATAGATACATAATTCACTACAGACTAAGAATGACTAATCACCGCTTGTGGCCAAGCGGTGACCCTCAGCGGTGTGGAGGGCATGTTAACAAAGATTGCGGATGCAACGGGGCACACCTGCAACTACCCTTCCTGGGAATGGGCGACGTTCGACTCGTCGTCCACGTGCTCCCTTGTCGTGGGTCCCAGGCCTGAGCCAAGGTCTCCTTCGGAGGCCTAGCCACCAATGCACGTTCGCAAAAATTCGACTCCTAGAGTTCTGCAGCATGTATTGTATGTACTGTCAACGAAAGGAACCCCGGAAGTGAGCTGGACATGCTTGAAAGGTCAAGGATGATTGAAGAAATTCCTCTTCGGCTCTTCGGAGTTGAGAACGCAAGACTTCCGCAATTCCGTAAATCAGACTGAGTGGAAAGTTTGTTCGCGTGAAAAGACTAAGCGACATCCGAATTAAAGCCGCAGTGACATAGGTAACACCTGTGTTCAGTTCAGCCACATCTGATCTGAATTGTATTGTATGTATTGTAATCTCAAAATGTGACCCGTTGTCGCTCATTCCGATATCATTACCCGCATGCGCCGTATCCCGAGAGCACTTATTTCGACGCCACAGCTCGCGCCATTTGTGAGACAGACGGATCGATCGCTGCGAATCACTCTTCATATCCGCTCATCCAGCTGAATGTACGGATGGTACTGCTTACGCATGTTCCCCATAGGTCTTCTATAAAGAGTGGCCGACTAGAGCCTTTCTTTTCCATTACTGTTCCACTCTCAGAGCAATAACTTCAGCGCAATGCCTTCTCTCCGTGTTGTCTTCGTCCTTCTTGCTACCGCCCTTGCGACTTCATCTTTCGCCGCACCCCTGCCTCAGTCTGGTGATGCGGTATCAGATGGGTATGTGTCAATATTCGTCTACCATTCTATTCTATCTTCATTGTCGTTTGGTTTTAAGGAGCCAACCTCCAAACGACGCATCCTTAGACAATCCTGCTGCAAATGGGTATCCAGAGGACACGTCCACGGATGGGTGTGTGCTAATCCCTGTCTGCCATAATACAGTAGACTTATTACTATTTGGTTTCAAGGAACCAACTTTCAGATGATAAGTCCTTGGAGGATCCTACATCTGATGAGTCTGCACCGGACACGCCCGTGGACGATCCTACATCAGATGAGTCTGCACCGGACACGCCCGTGGACGATCCTACATCAGATGAGTCTGCACCGGACACGCCCGTGGACGATCCTACATCAGATGAGTCTGCACCGGACACGCCCGTGGACGATCCTACATCAGATGAGTCTGCACCGGACACGCCCGTGGACGATCCTACATCAGATGAGTCTGCACAAGACACGCCCGTGGACGATCCTACATCGGATGAGTCTGCACAAGACACGCCCGTGGACGATTCTACATCGGATGGGTACGTGTAAAAATCCGTCTACGATTATATAGCATCCTTATCGTCATTGGTTTCAAGAAGCAACCAACCTCCAGTTCAAACGTCCACGGGCATTCCTCTCGTGGATGGGTATGTGCTAATCTCTGTCTACCGTGATTGAGTGTCCTTACTGTTGTTACCAGTGTTTTGAATTTGGTTAAACATGTGAGTCTATAAATGACTGCCGGTGGATATACTACTTATAGCTTTTTCAATATCAATAGGTGGTTTCAAAAATTACAGATGCAATCCAACTTTGATGTCAAAACAAAGAGGTATGCACTTGGGAAATCTAGGGTATCAGTATGGGAGGGGTGGTCCATATTCCAGAGATCCTTAAACATGAAAAATTGAGCCTTCTATACACAGTATGTAGAGCTGATTGCGTACAGCATGTAAAAAGTGCAAATATCAGTCTTGAAATTATCAATAGCATTGATTTGACATTATCACCCTTGCGACACTGTATAAGTCACACAATACTGGACACTTGTGTGTGACTGAAATACACCCAACCTGACTCCAACAATCACATTCTCTCAGGACTTACTATTGACTTCTTTGCGGAGAAAGTTTTTCCAGCATGTTGGATCCATTGTAACATTTTCAAGTTACATTTTGCAAATGTTGCTGTTGCCCATACAAATTATCTAATGCACCTCGCAGCTGGGGGCGACCGACCATGCATATCTGTCATTGCATCCCAATGAACACGAATATTGATGCGCCTTTTGCGGATTTCACCTCCATAATGTTGGAATTCTAACCAAGCAGTCGAACACGTAAGTCTCAAGCCTCAGAAACACTGAGACGAACTCATAGATAGAAGTCAATAATCTTTTTTATTGTCTACAGATGTCTCGTATTGAATGGGACTTATCCTACACCGCAGGAAATCTACTGGTGTCCAGAAAAAAAATTGTGGACTTCGCACTCATTACGATACACCCAGTATCCTGGCTCAAGAGAGATAGTAATATATACCGGAATCTCGATGACCTTCGAAGGAGTGGGGGAATAATTGATTCCCACAGAGTGTCCGATCCTGGATGATTAGCCATAGAGCCTGCAACCAGGGATGGAGCGAAATTCTCCTCACTCGTCCCATGACACGCAAAATGCGGCGTGTGATCAAAGTTGTGAGGCAATCACTCATTGGTGGATCATGTGCCTAGAGATCAGGGCAAAGGTAACGGCATCCAGACCCGAATGACACCGGAGTCTGTAAGTCCCGTGCTTGCGGGAAAGTACCCACAAAAGTTCTACGTGGGCGACAGACAGATCATCAGCCATTATTGCAACACCATACGCAAAGAGATTTTCGTAGGAGATAAAGGCCAATCGCCCTGCTAGGAAGCACGGAATACTAAACCATGGAATCACTACCTGCACACACTGATTAAAGAGAGCTTGACATACCAGGTTTGCGTCCCCGGGAAAGATCACGGTTCTACGATGCATAGAGGTTGTTGACAAACTCCAGTCAAAGACCCCAATATGGGAATCAGGATAAGGGGTGCACATGAGCCTGGCAAGTAGGTCGCCACTATGACTAGTAGATAACACGGTGAGATGGTTTTGTCGCTGGAAAGATGTAGATGTGCTTCCAAATATGCTGAAGACCCATGTTCACGAAAGTTGACACACCAGATTGTAAGCCAGAAGGTTGTTCTAGATTCACTTTCCAATGAGTATCAATCGTGTTGCGCTTCGGACTGGAATACAAATGTCTAACCCGTGTATGCTAGAATAAACCATAGTGAATTTCAGTGTGGGACTTGATTAATCGATATCAACTACTACGTGATGCCAAGCAGTGGCGTCAAGACGTTGCTACCCATTTGAGAATCTTCAAGATCATAGCACACCACTGGATCAAAATGATAACCATATTCAAATTTAATGTTTCATGTGCTGAAGAAGTTAAAAACAAAGATTTCACAGATTATTACACCATTGTAAGGCTAATCATCTGTACAGTGTGTAAAAAGTAGTAAAGTGTACCGAATACTTGACTTGAAGCGATGAATTCGAACTAGAAACGTCAGCGCCATTGTGCTATGACGGGTAATATATATATACTTACTTCCGTGTAAAGTCTACACTTGGCTTGGCTTCGACGAGGTTTTGAAGCCAAATTCCGAAGTAGGTTGTCAGATCTTGCTTGTCTTTGGTACGAGACAGTACAACCATCTCTATTTCTTATTCTTACCCATCAAAACCGTCTTCCCTCTTCATCCCTACCTAACCTCCCTTCAAAGTATAATAACCTCCGAATACCCCCACACATCAAACGGAATACAGAAATGATAGTGATCATTATTCACCCTAAACGCCTCCCGAATTGCCCTCAACTCCCTCGCACACTCCTTCGCCTCCCCCTCGCTCATCAGGCCTTCCACCCTCTCCATTACCATCTCCCCAATCTCCTGCGGCACCCTCCCGCTCTTACACAGCGCCTCGTACACCGCTTCGCGGACCCACGCCTCTTGCTGCGGCGCCACCTCGTACGTGTCGACCACGCCGCTTACCTCGGGATCAACGAGGCCGAAACGCACGAGCGTGAGGCGCCCAGGACGGGTGGGGTCCAGGAGGGTGAAGGGTGAGAGGGAGGATTGGTAGAGGTTGGGGAAGGCGAGGAGGAGGTGGGGCACGAGAGGGCGTGTGCCGATGTGTTGGTGGCATGCGTCGCCGTCGCGCAGACCCCAGGTGCGGAGTGTGGCACCGTTGTCGCCTGCTGCGAAGCAGCGGGGGTAGGTCGTGGCCATGCGGAAGGAGAGCGTGGGTTGTGTTATGTTTTCCTGTATGTTAAAATATTAGTGGATATCCATCGTACGAAAATGGCACTACGTACGACCTCAGCATAGTACTCGCCCACCGCCACGATTCTCTCATTCCTCATTCCCTCCACATGCCACTGTGACCCCGCATACGCCGGCCCACCCGGCTCAAGCCTCACATCCTCCACACCCACCACAACCTTCACTATCCTGCCCCCCAAGCTCACGTTATATCTCCTCTTCTCCAACCCACCGGGATACCCTTCCCCAGGCACATCGGGCAGCTCGATCGGCCTATGCATAACCCAATGCCTCAGCTCCGCCTCGTACTGCGCCCACCCCTCCTCGTCGTCTGAATGGACAGGCTCCTCAGGCTCGTCCCACACTCGGTACCGTGGCCCTCTAGCAGGCGGTATGCGCTGAGGTAGCGGGTTGTTACGATGCAGATCCGTGAGGACATGCTCGAAGAGCGGTACGAAGGCAGTTAGGAGTCCAGCGAGGGCGTCATACACACCGGCGTACGTACGCGGATGGAGGTTGTTGATGTAGGATTTGAAGGTTGCGGTGCGGGTCGGGGATACGATAGTCGGGGTAGGGAGGAGCGCATATTGCAGAGAGATGGAATAGTCGTCGTCACTGTTTGGGGGTCGGAGGGTGTCAAGGTGTGAAGAGGAGCGGGAGAAGGGGGAAGAGATGGCAAGGGTGCGATTGTAGATTAGCGGGTGATAGTGCGGGTCGATGAGGGAGGTGCAGAGGGCGAGGGTGTCCCATGGGGATGCGGAGATAGTTTTTCGAAGGTGAGCGAGGGAGGAGGTGAGGGCCACCGAAAGAGATGAGGGGGAAGGGAGGGTGCACTCCCAGATACGCTCAAAGCAGGATACTTGACTGTAGATTTATATATGAGTCTTGCGACGAGATAGATAGAAGAGTACCTACCATGAGTTTTCGTGATCGTACAGGGCGGCGTAGCCTCCAAGTTCATCAAGTACGTATTGAATCTGGTAGATAGTTAGCATCTAGACAATAGAATTGTTTTTACGCGCCTGTTTCTCTGACAAGGTCACCTCAACAGTACTCGAGGGCGTACGAACATTCCAAAGTCTTTCACGAGCCATCTGTGCCCAATTCATCCGAATATCTGGATCCAGACGTAAGCTCTGCCAGTCAGGAATCCGTCTTATCTCAGCAGACATCATAGACATTGCCAGCTCAATCAGCTATCAGTTGCCAGAGGCTGCCTCAGGTTTGCTATTGAGCCTGAGCTGAATTCGTGTGCATACCGTCCTTGGGTATTCTGATTTGATTTTAGTTGCTGTAGATGCATGTAGAAAGTGACATACCTCCAATACCACCGAAATAGTTGTAGCCAACGACAAAGGGGTGGCGATAACCTCGAGACTGGTCGTGCATTGGGGGTTGAGAGTGAAGCCTCCGCCGATCATTGATCTTACCTAACTTGGCGAGGATCCATGTAACGGTACCTGCCTAAAATGGATCCAATCCAAGTCTACCAAATCCCCAACCACGAGCAGAAGCGATGGTACGTGCCTTCTCTCCTTCTCTCATGCGGGCCTTTATCATTGTGTGCACACGATAGTCAGAAGGCTGGGAGGTCCGCATGTCAAATTCCAAGGGCATGCCCTACTTCTTCAACTCTACTACCCGCCAGTCGAGCTGGGAACCGCCAAAGGAGTTGACGCCGGAGCAGCTCAGCAAGCTCCCTGGTTCAGAGTATCTGAAAGGGGGCAGTGCGGCGAAGGCGGAGAATGGAGGCAAGCCTGGGCAGGTGCGGGCGAGCCACTTGCTTGTCAAGCACCGCGATAGCCGGCGGCCATCGAGTTGGAAAGAGGTTTGTTTGTCTCGAAAATTCATTCCCCTGAGTCGTGTTGACCCTGGCTCAAGGCTAATATCACGCGTACGAGGGAAGAGGCAATTGAGATTCTGAAAGGGTACGAGGCGGAAATCGCGGACTCTCAGGAAAAGTTTGCGGAGCTGGCGAATAAGCACTCGGATTGCTCATCGCATTCAAATGCGGGGGATCTTGGATGGTTTGGACGTGGACAGATGCAGAAGCCGTTTGAGGAGGCAACCTATGCGCTCAAAGTGGGAGAGTTCAGCCCAATTATTAGTACGGACAGTGGGGTTCATATAGTTATGCGCACTGGATAAAGAAAGAAGTATCTCCAGTTCGCCGCTACCCATGTAGGTGTCACACTGGAAGCTATCACATGGTCTTCTATCACCAGCTTCACAACACTCACCCTCGTCTCTCTGTTCGTGCTTTTCCGTGTTTCTTATCGACCTAGTAAAAGTGTGCCTATGAAAGATTCGATTCCTGTGTCTGCGAAGAAAATGACGATGACTCGAGCGATGCAGAGGATACGTGATGCCATTATCCCTGAGGACGGAACGGTGAGAGTTGCTGAAATTCTAATTCATCCTATCAAGGTACGCCAAAGCTCTTTGTTGTTCTACTCTGTCCACGGCGTGCGCATACACACTTTATCGCAACTCGCGTCACGGAATTATACACACTAGAGAGACTCTGTGGATCCAGCTGCCGTAACCCTCCTAATCTCCGACTCAAAATATTTATTTTACATCCCACAGAGCTGCCGAGGCACATCAGTCCAAACTTGCAAATACACTCTCCTAGGCCTCGAGGTCCGTCCGTCGTTCCCTACCAAATCGTGCCTGTCCGGCTGACGAACGCCACCCCACGCCACAGAACGACAGGGAATGGTGCTTTGTCGATATTGAGAAAAACGCAGTTATTACGGCCCGCGAGTTCCCTCGAATAGTGCTCATCCATCCACGGATCGAGGAAGACACAACCGATCCACACGGCGGGTCTCTCGTCATCAGTTTCCCGCCTGATGCTCCAGAGGGATGCACCGAGTTCCGTGTGCCCCTCCATCCTTCCCCGGAGGTACTCAAGAACTGGGAGATGTATGTCTCCGAATGCACTTTTCCATCTCTTCCGAGTTAATACGCATCCAGTCTCGGCAGCCTCAACCTCTTCTCCGATCGCCTCGACGGCTACATCGGGCACAGCCTCCCTCTCTCCTCTCCCTCACTCGCATCCACCATCTCGTCCCTCTACTTCTCCAAACCTGTACACCTAGTCTACAAGGGCCCGTGCCCGCGACCCGCCGCAAAAACACCGTCTCATCCGTCCCTAGTTGCGTCGACGATGTTTCAGGATGGGTACCCCCTGCTCATGATGAGTAAGGAGAGCATGGTGGAGCTAGAGGAAGAGGTGAGGAGTCGGGTGGGTGGTGCTGGTGATGAGAACGGGTCAGCAGGCGTGGGAGGGATGGGGATAGGTGAGGAGTGGAGAGAGGGAAAGGTGGATATCAGGAGGTTTCGACCGAATTTGATCGTTGAGGGTGCTGGACCGTTTGCGGAGGATGCATGGGAGGTAGTATCTGTTGGGAGTAGGGACGCTCCCGTTGTTAGGCTTGTCAGTAAGTGTGTTAGATGTCTGGTGAGTCGTTCTATACAATCTCTTTTCTTTTCTTCATCCCTTCGTTCTCCTCTCTTTCACTTTTGTTTTCTGGTAATTCATAATAATCGGTCTTTTAAAATCAAACGCAGCTACCAAACGTGTCCCCAGAAACGGGCGAACGCGACAAGGCCGTACCATACAAAGTCTTGATGAAGTTTCGCACGGGCCTCGATCCCGCCTCAAAGTTCTCGCCGTGCGTTGGCTGTTACGGTGTTTTTGTGGAGAGTGGCGTCGTTAATGTCGGAGATGTGGTGTATGTCAAAAAACTCGTTCAATCTGAGTCTATACAGAGATAGACTCGTGGGATAGAGTATCAGTGTATTGTCACCATTTGACAGCCAAAAGACAGCACATCTGAACAGTTACTTGCTCAGCGGTGGCACATTATATATGTAGCTTATGGAGATGCTGTAAGCCAGGCTTATGGCAAATCCCACTTGAACCATTTTAGACTACTGGCTGATCACGAGAATGACCTTTGGAAGGAGATTTTGAGAGCTTCTTGGTCATCATAGCAGTGGGTGGGTTGACTGAAACAAGATTTTTGGATGACCTGGGCTTCTTCTACCAATTAATGGATGGATCTCTTGGATATTTTGAATTTCAGATCTGGAGCATCTCTTCTACCATTGTGATGCTGTATGGTTTTCAGTTGCAGTCACTCACCCCATTTCATAATATCATTTCTAATTCGGTCTATCGCGGAACACCCTTACTAGTATGTCCAGAGGTGTTTAAGTAGATATCAACATTTGGCCCAGGAACTTGTCCTGTCGTTAAATTGTACGTTAGTGTGAAAGATGTCTGCGTAACATGCTATATCCGCGCTGTGGGATTCCAAATGGTGAGAGACAGACGTTTATTTGTGCTATCCACCACTGAGATTGTGCAGCTGACGTGGGCATTTCCATGGGTAAGTATGACATACGTCACAAATTTTAGACAGAGGATTTGATAAGATCGCAATCACGAGGTTACCGGGCCCAAATATCAAGCCAATACAGGTACCCTCTTCATAAAGTTTGACTGTGATTGATGGTTGCTACTTAAATCAGACATTGGCACATCAGCACCTGAGCACACAGGAGACGCACGGGATCGAACGGGCCGAACAAGAAATGATATCAGATATGGGGACTGTGAGAACATGAAGCTTGTCCCATGCTTATGGTTGACGTGTTCAACACCCACTGAACACCCACAAAAGGACAGATGGTCCGGAGTGAACGGTAATTATACAGAGAGCACATGCCATAGACACGGTGTCCACAGGAACTGAGGGCGGAGAAGGAGTATCACAGGACACTTATGAGCCTGCATTTACTTATGAGGAAAGATATGTGCAAGTTGTACTACTTTTAGTCGGGCTGACAGGGCAATTTGTCCAGGCACCATGTTGTTACGTAAGACGATCGAGATTATAGAGAACGAACATGAATGAGTACGAAAAACGAGCGACGTTGAGCGTTGAGCACGAACTTGGACAGAGGTTGGGGTCGACCAGGGTTGGAATGTATGATTGATTGTGGCTTTGCGATTTGGGCACGGAGCTGAGGCGGGCGAGAGCGGGGATCAGTGTTCATGTCACGTGGGGAATACCGAGTATGGCGTATTGACACGGAAAAGATTGGACTAATCCATCAGCATCGACGGCAACTGAACAACGGGGAAAGCAGCGAGGGCGACGCTGTCGCCGACATGGACAAAGTGCTCTCGAGACTGGGGCTTTCTCCAATCTCTCAGGTCCCCGTCGATGCTGTCAAGACTAATGTGGCAACTCCACTCTCCTCGGCAGATGCGAAGAAGTTTGGGCTGGAGAACGTATGTGCTTGTTCTGTCGTGTATCAATCAGTACTGAAATGCTGGCCGTGGCTTTAGTTCTGCAATAACTGGTCAGATACAGGTGTTTCTCATATGTCGCGATGGTCTACTCACTATTGTAATTGCCTAGTTATGCAAACTCGGTCATTCAATCACTATATTTCTGCACACCCTTCCGCGACCTCATGTTGCAGTCCCCGGACCCCTCTCTGCCCCAGTCGCCTGCTGCTACTCAATCTACCTCGACTATGCCCCTCGTTCCCAACCGCCGCAAGCCCGAACATAAACCGACACTTTCAACGTCTTCTGAACCTACACAGATACCACCATCACCGCCGACCCTCTTCTCCGCACTCCGCTCACTTTTCTTACATATCTCCACGCATCCTCAGGAGCGTGGCACCGTCTCGCCCCGCGCGTTCATCGAGAAACTCAAGGAAGTCAATCGAGTCTTCGACACGACGACACACCAGGACGCCCACGAGTTTCTCAACTACATTCTCAACAAGATCGTCGAAGAAGTCGAGGAAAAACGGAAGAATGACGAGTCCTCTGATGACTGTGAGTCGTGGGTTGCTGGTCGCCCACATTTTTTAGTTGCGCGCGCTCATCTTCTCTGAGGCAGTGTCGAATTCAGTCACGACACTTCAGTCACAGGCGCCCAGTGCGGGATCATCTCAACACCACTCTACGCTTGTTCATCGCCTTTTTGAAGGCGTCCTGACGAGTGAGACCCGTTGCCTCACTTGCGAGACTGTATGTCCTTGATCTATCTTCCGTTTTTGTTTGATCTGTGGTGCTGATGGGAGTCGTTATTAATCAAGGTCTCTTCGCGCGATGAAGCCTTCCTCGATCTTTCAATTGACATTGAACAGAATTCGAGTGTGACTGCCTGTCTGAGGCAGTTTAGTGCTTCTGAGATGCTTTGCCATAAGAACAAGTTCTTTTGCGACTCATGTTGTGATTTACAGGAAGCTGAGAAACGGTAAGGTCGAGAGGATTGATTGTATTTGTCAGGGTGATATTGACGCTTGGCTGTATGTAGCATGAAGATTAAGCGCCTACCGAATGTTCTGGCATTGCACTTGAAGCGCTTCAAGTATCAGGAGGAATCTCAGCGATACGTCAAGCTCGCATATCGAGTAGCCTTCCCTTTTGAACTTCGTCTATTCAATACTATCGATGATATGGAAGATGCAGACCGCCTCTATCACCTTTTTGGCATCGTCGTTCATATCGGAAAGTATGTATCCGATTTACTACTTTTTTATGCCTCTCTGATCATGATATAGTGGTCCTCATCACGGGCATTACGTTTCCATAATCAAAACTCTAGGGTCATGGCTCCTTTTTGACGACGAGAATGTGACCCCCGTTGCGGAATCTGAAATTCCAAAGTACTTTGGGGATTCGTCACCGTCTGCGGGGTGCGCGTATGTTCTTTATTACCAGGCTGCCGATATCGAGGTGGGTAAGCTCGGACTGCGACCCGATCAGACGGAAGAATTCAGAAGCGCAACCATCGCAGAGTCATCACCGTCGATTTGTCCGCCTGGTTTGGTTCCAAAGGACGCTGTACCTCTACCTACTCCGTCATCCTCGTCGTCATCCTCGTCGTCGTCATTCGATACTGGACAGCCGATACCGTCCGTCCCGGAATATTCTACATCCGTACCGCTACTATATCCATCCATCTCACATCATCGTCCATCTCCGCCTCCACCGCCACTAACGAGTTCCGTCTCGTCTCCTGCACCTGCAGTGCCCGCTGCAAAGGTATCAGTAGGGGGGATGTTTGTCCTGCGCAAGCCACCTAGCATCACTGTACGCACGAACGTCCCTCCAAGTGCCGGGAACAGCGCAACGACGCCAACTGGGACTCCACTGACCCGTGGGATGAGCTTGCCTGGGGCATCGACGATGCCGATATCGATGAGCGGTGATAATGAGGAGGGAGAGAGTTCGCCGTCTGTCAGACAGAAGTTTTCGTCGATGCCGAGTGCGGCGGTTCGTCCGCGGCCGGGGACGTCGTGGTCACATAAGTATGTGGGTATACCGCGGGCATTGCCGGCTCGGCCTGTGACTAGTGGGGATGAGAGAGAGAGGGAGAGGGAGAGGGAGAAGGAGGTTGGATGGACGAGGTGGTTTGGTGGTAGTGGGCGGAATGCGGAGTCTGTGTCGGGGGTTGTTGATGGTGATGAAGATGTGGTGGGAAGTCAGGGATCTGGGGAGGGGGAGAGTAGTGTGTTGGGAGAGATAAATTCGAATGCTAGTGCGAATGGGTCGCTTAATGGGTTGAGGAGGGAGAGGAAGGGTAAAGATAAGAATAGGGAGAAGGAGAAGGAGAAAGAGAAAGGGAAGGGAGCGGGGAATTGGTTTCCGAAGCGTAAGAGTTTCCGGATTGGAGGAGAGAAAATGCCGAAGAGCACGAATAATGTTGATGTGGCAACGTCTTCTACTCGGCCGAGGGCATCATTACAGTTTTCACAGCGGGGAGCGTCTGATTCTGGTGATGGACAGTCGAGAATTATAGCTCCAGTGATAACGTCTGTGCGATCAAGTCCAGGGGCCTACCAACGATCACCGGTGGCGGACACGCACGAGCAGGTTTTGACCAACGGCGAAGGGGGTGGCGATGGGCACCGACGAGCAGTGTATCCTTCAACACCTGTTATGGCCTCCTCTGAGTCGACTGGACCCCCAAATACCCCCTCTTCGCCATATTCGGGCACTCGATCATACCCTTTGTCTGAGGTTTCACCGAGAAATGTGGAGAGTTTTCAAGCGCAGCATGGGCTGCTGCCGTCACGAAGAAGTTTGGAGATGGATGGGGCTGCGGAAGATGATGGGAAGAGGGCGACTCGGAAGCTGAGCTTGACGGGGCCGATACTTGGATTTGGGAGGCGGGATAAGGATAAGAGGTAAGTTAGGAAGGACAAGGACAAGGAGTTTGTGTTTTTTAATTAGAGAATTAAGTATTTGGGAAGCGCCCAAGGCCTACGGGCGCCTAATAATGACCGAGAAAGACGGACCGAAGGACCCGAAAGTGAAAAGTGATTCTTGGGGGACATTGCGCCTCAGAGGGGCAATGGGGAACCACGGGGGCCGATGTTGAGGTCGTGTGGGTGATTGTGGCTGTGTGGCGGCCCGAATGGGTGGTTGATGAATAGGGAAAAAAAAAGAATTAAAAGGGCAGCGTCGGGTGTGAGATGAGGGGATATAAAGTGATGAAGAGGGGGTTAGAATAGAGGAGATGTGGCGAAGTGGAATTGTGGGAAAGCTGCTGGGTGGCGCGGGTTTGTTCTTGATCGGGTGGCTGCGTGACAGGGTTTGGCCCAACAATTGACCACAAAAAGTGTTCTTCTCTTTAGCCAACGCCACGTCGCCACCTTCCTTCTCTCATCCACTTTCCTCCCTCAATGCCTCCTCTCGATCCTCCTACTATCCTACCTGCTCCCACAAATGACCTTCAATCTGACTTATCACTCCCTCCTCCTCCCTCTCGTCGTGGCGCATATCACCACTCCTCCGCCGGCACATGGCCCTCAGACTACCGCCACACTAATCACCCTCATCCTTCCGTCACTCCCAGTCCAGACGAAGAGGACATTGGCTCTTCAGACAGCTCTTCAGACAGCTCAGACTACTCCAATGATTCTGACCCCTCCAGGGATGAACTCGACGACGACGACAATGACGATGACGAAGACGACGACGACGACGACATGCCCTCTCAACCGTCCAGATCTGGCTTTGGGTTTTCTGCCGCCACTTGGTCGTCTTCAACGCCCAATCCGTCATCTCACAAATCTGCCCCTTACGACCGTGAGAGGTTCAGGGCTCGTGACCGTCCCCGTGTCATCTACCAAGACACACACTACGAAAAGAAGGATATTCGCTACGTGATGGAGGAACATCATCATCATTCATCTCGCTACTATCCATCATCTCGCCATCTGCCCCCTTCCTCGTATACTTCCCGCGAGCATCGCGCTTACACTGAAACTAACATCCCTTCTTACCATGCTTACCGTCGCCCAGTCTCTCCAGAACCACTCTACACAGAGTATCGCGAGTATCGCGACAACCGCCACCATCGCGAGAGGGAAAAGGAACGGGGTTCTAGGACAACAAGTCGCTCCTCACAGACGAGTCCTGCCCGTGTCGAGCCTTTGCATCCTACTGGTCCTCGCACTTTTGTCCGCACCCTCACTCCAACCCGGTACCGTCGTCCCCTTGCTTCCCCGATGTCCGACCTGGAACGCGACAATAACACCCGTTGGGAAGACGTGCGAGAAGCACGCGATCGAGAACACAAGCTCGAGAGGGAACGTGAAGAGCGCGAGGAACGAGATCGCGAGAGGGAGAGGGAAAAGCAACGCGAGATACAACGAGCAAAGTACCAGTACGAGAGCCGAGTTCCTCCGCCGCCGCCCTCGCTTTCTGCTCCTCTGACTTTGCGCCCGCCACCCCCCTCCCGAGACAATAAAACACTTGTGCTGTCCTCTAGTACAGCATCAGCACGCATGGCGCCCCCGCGTCCTACCAACGGCACTGCCAATCCCCTTGCTTCCAATGCCCACACTGCGAACCAGTACACCTCTACCACGCAGTCTCCGCCACCCAGCGGAAAACCCAACGTAAAACGGAGCAGGACGTCTCGTGCCCCCTCAGATACCTTTGCCCCGCCACGCATGGTGCTCCCTGGCCCAGGTGGTCCCAAGACGCGGGAAGAAGAAGACTATGATCTCGGCGAGGACGAGATGGATGAGGACGACGACGACGAGTACCAGCCTACCGCCGCTGCACCTCCCCTCACCGCCACCGCCACCGCCGCCACCACCTCTGCTTCTGCGCCTCGGCGTAACAATTCCACAACGATGACCGCTAAACGCAACGGACTTCTCTCTGCTGCTCCAGGCGGTTCCTCCACGAGCACTTTTGCTCTCTCTGGCGGTCCCAGCGCCCCCGCGAACAATAACGGCACGACGTCGACGACGACGACGTTCCACGTCACCACCCCGCGTGCGATCTCCGCCTCGCTCGCCGCTGCGCAGACCGTAGCGTCCCAAGCTGGCAGCGCCGCCGCACAAGCGGAAGCCGAAAAGGCGGAAGCGGAGAAGATGCGGATACCGTCGTTTAAGCGTGGCGGGAAGACGCGATACCAGTGCGTGTATTGCACGAAGGATTTTTCGCGCAAGAACGATGCGTATAGGCATATGTCGCGGAAACATAATGATAATGCGACAGAGTTTATTTGTGTGTGTGGAAGGGTGTTGAGTCGCGGGGATGCGTTGACGAGGCATATGAGGACGTGTAGGGAGAGTAAGGAGAAGGGGAGTCAGGGCGGGCAGGTTGTGCTTGCGATTGCGGCGGGGGGTGCGTTTGGAGGTGCGCCGCCTGGTGCGGCCAAGATGGGTGGTGGCGCGATGCAGGGGGTGGTGGGAAGGAGGAAGGGTGGGAAGAAGAGGAAGAGAGGAAACAGTCCAGGTGGGATGGACATGGACATGGACATTGAGGGTGAGGAGGAGTTGATTGATAATGATGTCTCCATGGAAGAGGAAGATTAAGTGGGTCGTTCTATACCACACCCAAATTACTATCATTCATTCATTACCCCAACCTATATCTGTGCAATTTCTGATCCCTCGTTCTTGGTTTTGATCTTTTTCTTCTTCTTTCTGTTATTTACTTGCTTACTTTATTTTAAATGACTGACAAAAAATTGCAACCTTGGTTTGTGATGTCGTCGTAGTGCGGTGTGGACGACCATTTTGAGAGAGTCTTCATGTGAATTTTTCTTGTTGGGGCTTTTAGCCCCTACCAAAACCCCCCAACCAACCCCCTTTGCTTATGCTCGGTTAGGGCCTTTTCCATCATTCATGACCACGTCGGTCCTCAGGCCTGAGCCACGGTCTTGCACGTTCGCCAAAATTCGAAAATTCGACTCCTTGAAAGAAACCCTTGGGGATGAGCGGGACGTAGCGTTCAAGGGTCAACTTGTACAAAGGATAGTCTAAAAAATTAGTCTTTCGGCTCTTCGGAGTTAGTTGGAGAACGGCTTAGACTTGCGCGGTTCCGTGAAATAGATCGAAAGAACTGCTAGATTTGGCGCATGGAGTGGAAAGAGGTAGTTGGAGAACGGCTTAGACTTGCGCGGTTCCGTGAATAGATCGAAAGAACTGCTAGATTTGGCGCATGGAGTGGAAAGAGAACGGCTTAGACTTGCGCGGTTCCGTGAATAGATCGAGAACTGCTAGATTTGGCGCATGAGGTTCGTTAGCGGAGGAATAGTAAGTTTCCTCCGAATTGAATTAGAGCCGGAGTGAGTTGCAACAAGTTCGGCTTTTGTGAACCATCCGGTCAAATATTGTTGGGTTGTCCCTGATCTGTGATCTGGATCCATGGTGGATTGTCTCGAAAGAGATGGGTCGTCGTTGGGTGCTCCGTTCCGATATTCATTATCATTCGTTACCTGTCTCACGGTATTCGAATCCGGGAGTGGGATAACACACACACACACATACACAGTTATTTCGGTTGCCACAGCTCGTTTCCGCTTGTGAGACTTGAGACGGATCAATCGTTGTGAATTATTCTGCGTTTCCGTCCATTCGATTGTACGGATGGTCTCTACATTTCCGTTCATTCGATTGTACAGATGGTCTCTACATTTCCGTTCATTCGATTGTACGGATGGTGTTTGCTTAAGCATGTTCCCACATAGGTTTTTTTTTCTATAAAGAGTGGCCGACTTGAGCCCTTTCTTCCCCAGTATTGTTTCAATCTCAAAGCAATAACTTGAACTTTAGCGCAAATGCCTTCTCTCCGCCTTGTCTTCGTCCTTCTTGCTACCGCCCTTGCGACTTCATCTTTCGCTGCACCCATGCCTCAGTATGACGATGCTGTATCGGATGGGTATGTGTTGATTTTCGTCCTACTATTTTATAGTATCTTTATTGGCGTTTGGTTTTAAGGAGCGATTCCCAATATGACCCGTCTGTAGATCCTACATATGGGAATACAGATGACCTCGCCGCGGGCGATGATACATCGGACAGGTACGTGTCAAATCTCCGTCTACCATGATATAGTAACCTTATCGTCTTTGGTCTCAAGCAACCAACAACCAAATGGATCGTTAACGGGCCTTCCTTCAGTGGATCGGTATGTGGCTAATCTCTGTCTATCGTGATACAGTATCCTTATTGTTGTTACTAGTGTTGTGCAAAAGGTTTCAGATGTGAGTATTGTAAATGACTTCCGCTGGATATGCTACTTACAGCCGTTTCGATATCTAATAGAAGGTTGAAGGTTTAACGGGCATTCCTGTGACTGGGTATGTGGCTAATTTCTGTCTATCGTGATATAGTATCCTTATTGTTGTTACTAGTGTTGTGAAAAAGGTTACAGATGTGAGTATTGTAAATGACTTCCGGTGGATATGCTACTTACAGCCGTTTCGATATCTATAGACGGTTGAAGGTTTAACGGGCATTTCTGTGAATGGGTATGTGGCTAATTTCTGTCTATCGTGATATAGTATCCTTATTGTTGTTACTAGTGTTGTGAAAAAGGTTACAGATGTGAGTATTGTAAATGACTTCCGGTGGATATGCTACTTACAGCCGTTTCGATATCTATAGACGGTTGAAGGTTTAACGGGCATTTCTGTGAATGGGTATGTGGCTAATTTCTGTCTATCGTGATATAGTATCCTTATTGTTGTTACTAGTGTTGTGAAAAAGGTTACAGATGTGAGTATTGTAAATGACTTCCGGTGGATATGCTACTTACAGCCGTTTCGATATCTATAGACGGTTGGAGGTTTGCTTCCTGGATCTTTATAACAAAGAGGCATGCACTTGTGAAATGCAGGGTATCAATGGAAGGGGGTCCTATGTCCCAGAGACCCTTGTACATACAGGAAGCATGTATAGCTGAATGCGTAGAGCATGTAAAAAGTGCAATTATCTAGTCTTGCATTCATTGTGACATCATCACCCTTCCGACACAGTACAAGTCAAACAATATTGGACAGTGGCTGAAATACACCCAACCTGACTCCAACAATCACACTCTCTTAGGACTTGAAAGTCACAATTATCACCCGCCATGTTATCAGCACACTATTGACTTCTTGGCAGAAAAAGTTTCTCCAGCATATTGGATCCATTGTAAAACAGAAAAAAAAATTGTGGACTTTGCTCTTATTACACTATGCCCAGTGTCCTCGCTCAGGATAGATAGAAAGATATTCTGAAATCTCAGTTTATTTGTGAAAGAGTGAGGAATGAATTAGTCCACAACCTGTCACAATCATGTCCGATCCTGGATCGTTAGCCAGAGAGACAGCGAAGAATGAAGCAAGATTCTTCATGAGGACCTTCCCTTGTTGTACCTAAGTATCTGCAGGTGTCATGTATTGAGAATGGACACAACAGGAAGATCTACTGGTGTCCATAACTAAAAATGTGGACTAATACACCCAGTGGACCTTGTTCAGGGTAAGCTGAGATAGAAACCGGAAATTCAATTATTCTAGCCGGCTAATTGCAATTTGGTTCGTGATGTCGTACAGTGCAAAACACTAAGAACCGACCATCAGATTAGGATAATTTGTATCAAATTGAGGAAAGTCAGAAAACCATCAGAATTGACTTGTTTCAATGAGAGCTTTTAAGTTATCACAATCTTACTGCAAAATAAATCAACAGCCCAAATGTGGCTTTGGACCCTGACATAGCCACAAGGGTCCTGATGACCCCTTATTTCCTTATTTGGTAACATTTCAAGCAGTCGGAGAGAGACATTATATAGTTTCCATTCAACTTCTACATGGGATTGTAGAGCATGTGAAGGTTCTTTGTGATTTTGGCAGGAACATGACAATACAAATGATATTTTTGAATAGCAAATTCAGCTTGCTATGCATTCAATCCCTTGCTTATGAATTGTCCAGTATAATGATGCAATTTCTACAAAACCACAAACCTATGCAAAAGAAAGTGCAGCTGGTCTTAGTCTCACATGACCTAACAATCTCTGGTCCAAGGGTCTTTGCTACCCAAAATGTGCCACCAATAAGACAGCAATGGCCTGCAAACAACAGTGAGCAGAAAATACTTTAGCCATTCCCATTTCAATTGGGTTGATCTCATTCTGAAATTCAGGAGTAAATTGCACTTATGACCATGTGGCTCAATTTCAATTTGTAGAAGGGGCTTTTCTGCAAGAAACTCAGCTTGTGTTATGAGTACCTGTTGTATGCAACAGTTCTTGCCAATCATCTGGAGCAAGAAAATTTGGTCATCATTTGTTTCCTCTGCTTCATCTTAGCCTGCCATTATGCCCCTCCTGAGTCTGCTTGCCCACCTCCTTCTATGCTATCCTATACCTCAGTAGAAACTCCAGGTATTGGCTTTCCACTGTTTACCTAAACCAATAACTCTGTAAGAGGACGTTTGTGATGTGGGATACTCCCGACAAGGCGAGGTCATGCAACAAGACTAGGCAAGCAAGGGCAGCGGCTAGCGAGCAATAAGGCCGGCAAGCATAGACAGCAGGGCAGGCAAAGCAAGAGGATAACATGCAAAGGGGGATGACACTATAGAGCTTACAGTCGGCTTACTGTATAGACCAGGGAAGCACTGTTATTGTTAGGTCAAAGAGTATTCTACTCTGTCGACCTGCTTATATACATACATAGGTGGCTTACTAATGCTAGTGTGGTAAGCGGCCTGAGTGACTAAGCAAAGGTAATCAACAATATGTAAGCAGAGAAATAGTGTCTGATTACTACGAGGTGATGACTAATATCCACAGGAAGGTGCAGGGCTGGGCAGCTAGTCAGTCCATGATGCTAGATAAGATGCAATACATACAACCAAGACCGTATAGAGTTGACCATCTGATAAGATATTGGATGTCATACTCCAACATTCTAAATGCTATCAACATTTTAGAGTATTCATCCCAAGTTGTTCATGTAAGGGCGACCTCAGGGAGCCGCGGAACTCACGCAACTGGCAGAGGGGGATCCAAAGTGTATTAGATATAAC
>JAGDQM010000038.1:0-17553 GCA_017580835.1 Termitomyces bulborhizus
ATCGAGGCAAACTAAACAAGAAAAGAAGTTAACAGAACTATTTATCGAGGGCGAAAGGCCCGGAGAAAGAGATCAAACGGACCGTTTGAGAAGTCCGTCTGAAGACTTCTTGGATAGCTGTCGAATTGGATAGGCCAGTGGCGGACTGGATGCGGTAATCAGTATCTACCACTGAGCTGATTCAAACAGAGCAAAAGACGCACCTGACTCTGACCGACCGGAGGGACGGATACCAGCGACACAGAGACATTATCAGGTATCCACCTAAGAAGTGAATTCAATGCAGATCGTTTTCAGGAAGTCAAAAGTAGGACCCACTCTACGAAGCGCGAAGAGTTCCTCGTCTGCAGATCATGTACAGACACCTATATACCACGCGCACATACTATCAAAAAGTCGGGAAAGTGCCAATGTAGGTATCAAACCTACTTCTGCCTGGATAACAACGAATGACATCGGGGCCTATGCTTGGAAATTCGCCACTTACTTCTCTAGACGATATCTTGCCACGGAAAATGGTGGCAGCAGTCAAGTAACGACTAGGTTATGCCGTCTCTATCTCAAATCATTTCTTTCTGATTGATCGCATGACGTACCCATGTTCCGGGCTGCATGCCACAAGGAGGTTCTTCCGGTCAAAGAGACTATTAAAAAATTTAGTGATCCTCAGAAAGTCGAGGTCCTGGTACGTACGCCTTCGTAAGTTCGGGTACTGAAAACCGCTCAAAAGCTCTGGATTGGAGGTGATAGAATGGCGCATAGCTTGGCATGAGGAAATGAAGCTTGATGGTACGTCAGTCCCACTAATGAACATCAATTTTGGAAACTGGAAGACATACACGAGGAAACGGAACGAGATTCATTCCAAGTTTCCTCAAGTCGCTGTGGAGGTGATTGTCAATCATTTCATGCGACGTCCAATGGTCATGACAAACCCGTTAAGCTGGCCCGGGAACCGGAGGCTAGTGCTAACTCCGCACATCACTCGTGAGATGAGCTTTCGGATGTCGAATGAATATAGTTATAGGTTGATATATAGGAAAGAAAACCCACATCGTTAAGGTGCCTAAAGGTGGGACTGGCGATCTTGAGAGTTTTAGTATTGATATCATACCTAATTGACAATGAATTTCTCCATCTGGACTTATGAGGGAAAGAGCTTACAAGGCTTCATTATCAATACAAAACGTGAGATCGCTGTTGTCAACCAGCTGATTCAGAGAAAGCATGGCATTGTAAGGCTATCGTTTTATCGAAGAGATCAATGAGAGATCAATGGAACATTGGATATGAGGATGCTACCTCGACAATAGTTTCAGACACCTAGATTGATGAAGCTAAGGATCGTTTCATGATCTATGTTCCAAAGACCTACTTTGACAGAAGGAATGATGGAGAAAGTTGACAGCATCCGATCGGGAAATTCCTTTGATACTGGATGAGAGTTCAGTAAAGTTTGATGAGCAATGAATACCTCTCGAATTTTTGAAAGTAGGAGACTTCCTAAGCCAGCACCGGTACCACCGCCGAGGGAGTGGACAATTTGGAAGCCTTGCAGAGAATCACATGATTCGGCTTGTTTCCTAATGACGTCCTGCAAATGCATTAATTAGAATGTAGGGTAGTAAAGATTCTTTTTTGAATACCAAGATCGAATCGATAAGTTCGGCACCTGTGATTGGCCATTGCGTCGGAAAGGAGGCTGATGTTTGGAAGAGATGTGGCATACCTTCAGTGTAGACTATATCAACCAACCCACGATGAGTCACAAAAGGATCCACGTTCAGTCATTATACTTACATCCTTTAGCCCAGTTGTTTCCAGCGCCCGATTCACCAGTTATAAACGTGTCGGGACGGAACAAATCACCCAGTGGTCCACTACGGAGCTGCAAGGACGTGAGACATCAAATGCGCAAAGCAAGAGTCGTATTCGCCTTATTGCATACACCTGCCTCCAGATCGACCTGAATACTTCTCGGCACGAATTTACTGCCCCTGCTGCCTATCCCCTCCACCTCGGAGAAATATACGCCGGCCTGATAAAATCGGGACATAAGTCTATCCAAATTCCCGAAAGACATGCCACTCACTCTCGCAAGCTGTAGGTCGTCTGATCCCTTGTACATCTATCTTGATATCAATATACCACGCGAACAATTTAATCATAACTATCTAAGGGGAACTCACGCCCTGCTCATCGAGCCCGTGCTCTGCTAGAAGCATATTCCAGAACGTCTCCCCAACCTAAACTGATTTTCAGGAATTCACAAACGCGACGATCGAAGGTGGGTCCGTGTTGAATGACACATACTTGGTTTCCTGCTTGACCAGCCTACATCTTGCATCAGGAACTGCGGTGGGCATATGTTGCACAAGCGCGTGATACCTACCTGTACATTGATGATTTCACGAGAAGACTGTGTCTGAGGCGCCATGATGAGGTGGAAGAACAAGAGCGAAATGACGATTTGCGACTGATTAAGTATATTAACGAGACTTTTCAGGCTAAATTTGAGGTAATTATTTACTTGTGTAGAAATATTTTTTTGCCTGATAAAAGGCTGACCCACTTGGGAGTCGGATTCTTTCTACTATGCCTATATATTAACGAGACTTTTCAGGCTAAATTTGAGGTAATTATTTACTTGTGTAGAAATATTTTTTTGCCTGATAAAAGGCTGACCCACTTGGGAGTCGGATTCTTTCTACTATGCTTATTATGTATTTCTTGGCTCTCCTCGTCCTCTGACTACCTTAGAAGTCAATTGCTTTCGCCGATGCACTAACGAGCCAGACTCGTTTGCTGGAAAATGCACTGATGTAAAGTTCTGAACTGTGACGACCGAGTAGGATCGTAAGCTTGAGTTCCGCACTAAACACTACTAGACATGTCTGATCCTGAGTGAGGGTGCTCCACAGCCCTGATATCGATCGTCTCTGTACTATTGATGCACAAGGGATTTCTCGTGTCAATGTGCACTGTACAACGTTCTGAGCCAGTCCTGGAGATATGGCATTCTGCTCTGCCATCCTTGTACGTTGTCATCTCGCGACGAGTAGCTCGTATTATGATCATATAGAAACACACGGGTATAATAGGTGCGATCTGCAGCCACAGTTAGCTAAGGTACGTAAAGCTGGACGGCGAATTACCAAGGCAAAGACTAGAAGTGATCCAGAAGATTGTGGCGATTTTTGCAAGATAAGAATGAGGATTACAAAAGCGGAGTATATGGCTCCTGAATCGACAACAACACGTGCGATATGGGTTAGAGTTCTGTCAACAACGCAGTAGTATCTTGAAGTTTCTCGATTGACGGTCCATAATCGGTATGCCAGAAGAACTTCATAGTATCATCATCTTCAGCGCAATTCAACACTTGCGTTTAAAGATGCACAACTCACCTGTAACAAGCCCATTGCAAACCAAAGTAGTCGCAAAAAAAGCATCGGACACTCGGTTGGGCCACTGTGGGAAACTCACAGATATCAAGCTTGCATCGTGCATTAGTTTCCACAACCCGATGACGCCAAGGCCTATGAAACGATTGGTCTTTCAACATGAGTTTAAGTCGGAGTTCAGCAGCAGGCGCACAAATTGTGACGAGCCACAGAAGCACAGGGACACTGATGATCCAGAAGGACGACCAGACAACATAGCATCGGTATATCTGATTTGATTGAGTTCGTGCAGTTACATGGGCTGGGTCAACGCACTTACGACGATGGCATCTCCAATGAATGTTTCGAGTCCATATACGAGAGTCGCAAAAAACCAACTGGAGTTTCCGCTACCGATAAAATATCCAGGAGGGCTACCCGGTGTATTTTGATGTTCGACCATCCCACGAATGAATCTAAAAATGTCTATTCCCACGTGCTAGTGAGAATAGTGAGAAAGCATCATATTGTATGTAACTTGGGAAAGAGTTTTTGACACATGAGCACTCACGATAGAGCTGAGAATGAATAAGAGGCAGGCTGCTGTCATCATGACAAAATTGACCCTCCCAGTTGGACCACGTCTTCGAAGAAGAGCGATAAAGGTTACACCAAACATATAAACGGAGAAACCTTGGAGATAAAGCGGTACCATTAGAGGCAACCAAGTGAGTGTGTACGGAGTGATGCATACCATAAATGATCCCCTCCAGGGGGGTAGACAAAGCAAAAGCATAATCAAGTGCGGAGACCATTGAGTCGCTTAGACGGTAACAAAAGTCAAGGCTGGGCACTTAAAGTACTTGAATGCCATGATGATTAGTGAAGGATTCTGGGTCCATTATCATCGGCCACGGACGTAAAACTGTGTAGCAAGTTAGGTGGCAGAATTTCACTATTCGCACCGATGCAACCGCGATCGATCCAAGCAAACAAAGTTGCTAGTTCAGTCCCGCTCTAGTCTTTCCCAGAAGCTGAGGGTAGCCTGGCACTGCGACGTTTTCCCAAGGCCATTGACGATAGATATCAAAGAATTCCAAACCTGCTTTCGATTCGCAAACGGCTGGAGATTCACAAACGGCTGGAATGAGGCGGCTGCTTGATTCGGACAAGCACCAATCTCGGACCGGTCCAAATCGCTCCCCGCGCTCTGCGGCACGGCGAAGCACTTGAAGTTTTCTGAAGCATCATATGAATCATATTTCACCCACCAAAGTGTGGTTATAGCATGAACAGCTATTTTCATAGCATCAGGCCCCTTTTTGGTTTAGTTGTTTGGCCTAATATCCAGTGCAATGCGGTGCTGATGTGAAATTAGCACAAGTCATGAACGTATTGAGAGAGAGCTAAAGAAAGTGATTTTATAGCTTGCACTTGTCAAGAAGTGTTGATACAACAAGATGCCAGTTGTGTTACCATCCGAGCCCATCCGAGTCAGCTGCTGGGGGCTGATGATGTCGCTCTAAAGAAGACAGCTGACGCGCGAACTCGCATATGTGAGTGTCTAAACAAGGGCCTCCTCAAGTAGCGACAGTCTGGCGGGTATGTAAAATAAGCATAATCGTCCAGATGTTGGTGATTCAGAAGTCTGAACCAAAACTCTTCGCATCTATCCTCTGTCCTCGCTGATGAACATCGCATCTCCAACCATTGAAGTGACCCATATGATTCGCAAGAAAACGGGGTCTTTATGTAGAGTCTGGTCTTGACTTGTAAGCAATCCCATTCGTACGCAACTTCAATTTCGTCGCTACTGATTTGGCCACAGTCTTCATTGACGGATTACTGCCTGATCATCCTGTCGTTGCAACGGACTGCACAAGTGTATTCTCCTCTTGAAAGCGTTTTTCAGCTGCGGCTCGAGGTCAATGGTAGTGATTTCTGGACAGCTTTAAGAGTTCAGGCGGAATGTCGAGAAAAGAAACAGCCATAAGAAATGGTTCCTGGAAAGCACTGCATATATAACTGCCGTTTCACAATTGTAAAAAGTGTTTAACCTGATCCTGTAGTTTCATCTATGTATTTCCTGCCTATGTCTAGGAGCCATCCACACAAAAGTTCTGTCAGAAGCGATTAAATTAAATATATAGGTTATCTATACACAGATTAGTTTCTGAGGGTAAAAAAGAACTGTGGCTTTAGCCCTGATACGATCTCGCGTATTCTCACTTCAACTTCGCTACCAGCAGGAATGTCGCGGTTGGGTAAGTTTTCCAAGACTCCTTGAAGAGCAAGATGGGGACAGTCAACTTGGACCTGCAACACGCCACTGCGGGAGTTCAACATGACTGCGCTGAGAGTATAAACCTTCAGGTTACTTAGCGGCTCGCGGGAAGTATCGAAGCCACCGTGTTCCTGTGCCCATCGCTTGATAAAGGTGGCTTGCCAGAACCGAAGATGGACCCGTTCAAGAATTTTTGCTGTTTTCTGAACTGCATCATTGGCTTTTGTGATCTCCCAAATTTCCTCTGCGTTGAATGGAGGAGATGATCTTGTCGCTTTGGATCCGAGCAAGGCATGGTGGATCTGCCAATGTGCCACCAAATCGCTATAGCGGCGTAGAGGTGAAGTAGCACGTGTGTAACCTTCTCCTTCAGCGAGTCCCAGGGGATAGTGAGCCTTGGGTTCGAGTGAGTGGCCCGATACAACAGGAGCTTCCAATTTGCCAACAAGGATATGACTAGGTACACAGCAATTCAAAGTCCGCATGTCCAGAATTTCTTGGAGATCAACAGTCGGGTGAAAGATTGGTGGATCAGCAAAACGCCTCGCGATTGGAAGATTGTGTTCTAAACAGAAACGCGACGCGATGGAAGAAGCCAACTTCATCGACTCAGCGACTAGAAGACGAGCTCCTGAGTCAACGTCAGAAGCCGTTGCGACACTGTATTCGAACGTCGGAAAGCCTCTGAAGGCCTTGGGCTCGTACACAGGTCCATAAATCTCGGGGGGAGGCGTAACGATAGGCACGAGTGACGATTGGTTTTTTGCAGTTATGATGATCCCAGCCTTATACCGTTTCTTTACCGAACGATGCCCAATTTCTTGAAGATCACGGAGGTCTTGGACATGGGATTCTGTAATATTAGCCGGCTCGAGAACCGACTGAGACGGTTGACGGCCAAAGGGATACCAGCTAAGATCGTCGGTTTTCCCTAGAGCTTGATTGACCTGCTCGTATGTGATTATATTCACGTTGTTGATTAGGCCTGCCCTAACTTTGTGGTCCAGCAACCGACCCGTGATATCAACTTTGCCGCTAAAAGTTATGACTCTCAACGGGGCTTCATTTGTCTTTCGACTAAGAGAGAGACCAAGCCTGGGATGCGTCATGAGACTCTTGGGGAAAAGTGGCCACGTGCGATGCTTGAAATAAATCGTCATGGCGCGAGCAGACGCCTCTTTAGCCAGTACATGAGTAGGGGGAATGAGAGAAGCGGGATCAGCGACATGAACGTGCACCCAAAAATTATCGGGCTCGGAAGGAATCCTCTCGATGGAGATGCCATCGTCCAGTTCATGTGCGTTAGCGTCGTCAATGACGTAAACGGGTAAATCACCAAAGTCGTGTCGCACGGATTCTAGCGGATCGACTCGATGAAAGTCTTCAGGTCCTAGAGGAGTTTCCGTCCCTGAAGACTCCAACAATGTGAATCCTCTGGAAGCGATCGCCTCCTGCTTTTTTATCCAAGAAGAAGATGGCTCGGGTTCAGTGTCGAGCGCAAGAGCGGGATCAAGGGAGGCCGGATCTTGCCAAGGTGCTAGAGCACCGATATTGATGAGTAGTTCGTGGAGGTCACTATCTTCAACAGCTTTGTCGCAACTTATCTGTTTTATAATATAGCTGACACCCAGCGAGTACGGGTCTGTTTGAGTCGCACGTGCTTGCCGAAGAGAGTTGTGAAGGAATTTGAGTATAATACGGTCGTTTCTGTTCCAGATGTTAGTGGTAGGTTTGTAGGAGGGCAATTCCACCCTGGACGCATATTGTATCTCCTGGTTGTTGGAAATGAGTTGTCGAGCTTTTGTGGCAAAAGACTGTATCGGGCCATCTGACATTCGCGTCCAGCCCTTGATTGAATTGAGGTTATCTACGTGAGACTGTGGACGAACGTGGACGATTTGACTGGTCTCATAGCATTGGTCGGCCACGAAATATAGAGGGTTAGACATGATGTACTTGTGAATGCCGAAAACAGTCAATTCGTCAGGTTTTGATGAAATCAAACGAGCAAATTCGCGTAGATTGACGGCATTCCAAGCATCTGGATCAGGAGATTTGACTCGTTGGTAAATATTTGCGCATTTCATTGATATGATGTTATGCACGCGTTCCGATTTAGTTTCCATCTCCCGAAGGCGTCGTAGGATCTCAATTCTGGCGTTTGTTTGAACTGACGTCAAGGCCTCTTTTTCCTCGGAACACCTTTCGACGAGGTCTATCGGTATGAAGTTCGGGAACGAGAACAGGATGTCATGTTTCCCGGGATACCAGATTTCGCCTGTGTTCATCAGAGTAATCATTTTTTTTCGCCTTTCGACATTAACTACCCCAACGACAACGCCGTGGCTGACAATAAGGCTCCTGATTTTCTGTGTCAGCAATGGATAGCATGACGGTGGTGTTTATTTTTCTTACCGCCTAGTTTCTATGAATGATCCGAGAGGAACTACGACGCTGGTTTCAGTTTCATCAGGCTCTTCATGCTCGTCACACTCCGCATCTTCAAAACTCTCCTGCTCCAGGGATTTTCGGTTACTGGCGCCGTTAGCCTTTACCAATGCTACCAGTTTTTGTTCCTTCCCACGTAATGTAGGGGTACCGCTCCAACCTGGAACTTCAAACATAGCCCGATTAATGACCTTCGAAGTAGATTTTTTGACTTTGTTATAAGCTTTCCGTTCTAGGGACAGACGTTGATTTCTGTTCGACGAGGAAGCAGGTTGGTCCCGAGGGAAAGAAGCATGATTAGAACGTCTAGACACCAGCCCGAGTATAGATTTAGAATCTCGAGGAGACCGACCAGCGAGGGCCACTCGTCTGTGCATTGCTATGGAGGTAGCAGCACACCTCTTTATTTGATTCGTATTAAGCAAATTTCATTTGTTCCACGCCGGGCCGGTTTGTCCGGCCAATTTTCCCTCAATCAACAACATCACATCCATGTTCAAACGCGTTGAGAAAAGACGGAGAAAGAGGGAGGAGGAGGAGGAACTCGGCCTTGACGAGGACATGAAGCAAGTGCTTGGGATGAATGACACAGACTCTGAGGAATCTGCGTCTGACTCTGACGATTTTGGTCCTGACGGTGCAGAAGGCAGTGATAGTGAAGGGAATCAGGATTTGGATGAGCAGGACCGTCTTTTCGAACAAGTCCAGGAGGAAGAGAGCAGAGAGAAGGCTGAACTACCAGCGATGACCGTGCAAGAGGCTCTCCGCGACCCCGTCTATACCATCTCCCTGGAACCGAGCGAAAAGGGATGCATCGTCTGCTTGGGAAAAACTCTCAAGAGCGCCAAAATGATTGAGCTTCATAGAGCATCCAATGCATGTACGCTTTCGTTTCCCAAAAGAGAGGCTGTACTTAGACGTTCTACCATCTAGGCTCACACACGACGCTTCAAACAATTTGCAGCCCTCGCATCTACCGTGAACTCTCAGACTAACGTATGGGACCTTCTCCTCGCACAACAAGAGGCAATGAAAAGTGAGAAACAGTCACCAGGCACGCCCTCCGAAACGTCCAATCGAGCTCAGAAACGGGTACGCGCCTACGTCCTTGGCCTTTTCCGATCTTTCTCATTCCAATTCTACTCTTTTCAGAAATCAAAAGCGGCGCTACGCAAGATGCGTCGCGTTAAGCAAAAGGAGTTAGCGAAAGCGAAGCAAGCTGCAGCGGTGGAAATATCCACTGGAGCAACAGCCGCATCGTCAGTGTCCGGGCCATCGAAAAAGAAACGAAAAGTTGCTGAATCGACACCCTCCGCACCTCCCACTGTTGGACCTTCGCAGACATCTGAAATCAATAGCATTGCTGCGATCGCGCGGTCCGCCTCTGTCAGAGCCAAGGCTGCACGAACAAAAGCGACAAAAGTAGGAATAGAATCAAAACCACATCGAGGCTCGAAAACAGCTTCGTAGGTTTGGAAGCGAACTTTGCACGTTCATCGTAGTGTCAAAGCTCTGTATTGTAATTGTAGTCCGTCGACATATATACCGACCTAGAAGCCTCGCGAGGATCACCAGCCCCCTGCACTCGTGGTCTTGCACTCGTGGTCTTGACACTGTCAAACTAGAGTCTGCAAAACACGATCTGTCGTGTTGATAACCTATGTTGCGTTTTAAATGTGCTCATGTCATTGGTGTGACCGAAATACATGCCTCATGTATATCTGGCCGCTCTGCGGGATTTAGCTTCAACATGCTATCGATGAGGTCTTTGAGGCCTTGAGAATATGCTGAACTTGGGTGCTTGTATTGTGCGTTTAGAACGGCCATTGCTATCGAACCTCCCTGTTCGGTAGTTTGGGTATTTTCAAACGGTGAATGTGAGTACGCGAGGGCATATAATGTGCATCCAAGAGACTGTGTAATGGTAAGAATGATAATTGGATGTGAATAGACATGATAATCATACCCATATGTCAACTTTCTCATCAAGGTCAGTTCCCGTCTTGACGTCAAATAATTCAGGGGCACGGTACGCCATCGTGCTCTGCTCTGCTGCTATATCCTGAGTGACAAGTGATCAGATAGGGCGAGTTAAGAAAGACCGGGAGCGTACTTGCTGTACCAAAGCCTGATTACGCGTTTCAATCGGAATTCTCGCTTTACAAGCACTCCCAAAGTCCATTAGAATCGGTGTGATACCATCATCCGATATCATGACATTTCTACGATAAAAGAGATATTTTGTCATGCACAAGAATAACTAGATGTCGAAATAACATACCCTGGTTTGATGTCACGATGCGCATACGGGACCACTTCACTTTCTCCGCCGTTTTCCTGGGTCTGAGCCAGTTCATCATCCCCATCGAACACCACCTCTCCCTCCTCTTCCACCCGGTGTTTCGTCACCAACGGTACATTGACTCCAGAGTCATAAGAGTAACCCCCGTCCCCATCACCCTCGGGCTGAGGAAAGCGCTCATCGTCATCCGAATGCCGCCCTCTTGGCTCTGATTGAGGATGCCGCGAGGACCCATTGGCTTGCGCAGGCTGCGATACGCCAGGACGTGCACGGTAGTCGTGCATTGCGCGAATCGCCAGACATGTTCCTCGAAACAGACGAAGCATCTCCTGCTCAGAAAAATGTCTTCGATTCACAACGTTTGCATTGATGGCATCTTGGAGATTACCGCGCTGACCACGGAGTCAAGGTGACATTACGGCAAGATACTCGCTCAGAATTCACCTTGTATAATGGGAGAAAGAGATATACAATTTGGCCTTCACCTTCGGGGTCCTGTACGACTGCGGAATCCTGTTGGAGAATAGGATAGTAAAACGCTGAGTGTTATGCAATAGAGACAACACACCAATATTCGAATGATATTCGGGTGTCTGTAACAACGAATGGATACACTTTGGTATTTGAGCAGGCCATGAAGACATACTTAAAGCGCCTGTAGGCTTCGACCTCACGCATAGCCTCCTTTACTCCCTCAGAACCAGTTGGACAGCGTATTTTCTTGAGAGCGAATTGACGCTGCGGATCCGCAAGGTAGGGCTAAGTTCATCTCGTAATTATATTTCATGCTCACCCCACTATGCTCATCTTGCGCCAAATATACAAAAGAGAACCCGCCCTCCCCTAATATCTTTATTATTTGGACTACAGGAATCCGTGAGTTGCATGAGAAACACGGAGAGGGCGGTGAGCTGACAGGTTCGTCCATTAATTTTGACCTTTGCAGTTTGTTGGCAGAGACAAGACGTCAACGCGTAGATTGCATCCTTCGCCTGTTCCTTGAGGCTCTCAAGGGCGCTGAGAAACTGTGGAGGATTCATTATAAGTCCCTATTCCGAACAAGCGATGACCGCTACACTCTTCACCCAAAGGGTGTTCTTGACCACACGTGATTGTCGGAATATGCCGACCTTCGCAACCCTTGCCCTTCTTCTGGGACAATATTATTTTTCGCAAGTGATCTTATGCTATTATATTACTCTAAGTCAATCTTATTAATATATTGAGTAATAAAATCTGAAATTACAGGCTTTCCGGGAAGGCATAGCTTTGGATGCAGTTCTTTTGAAGACTTAAGGATTGTCGGAGATCGGAGATGTAAGTGGCATGAACATTTGTTGCTCATTTCACATGGAAACATAGAACGTTTACACAGTTTGATAAGTATGTAGCTATTTTAGATGCGTGGAGATGATTATGAGCTGACCCTTCAAAACTAGGAATTGAATGTCCAAAGTAGCATCTTTCCAGATCTTTCCCCTCTTCGTGGCTTGTTTAGACCGGAGGTCTTTAAAGAACAAGGACACCGCCACGGCTAGGATCAGCTCCGCGGGTCTCGAAAGCTTCACACGTAATTCCAAAGCTTGGCGCGTAATTTCAAGGTAGAGTGAATGTAAACTTTTCACAGAATATACAGTGGTGGTGTTGGTGCAGACAGCTCCACGATTTTTTCCCTCCAAATGAAGATGAGGAGCATGATAAGGAAGGGAATAATAATCAGGTTGATATCCGGGCCCCAGGATTGACTGCACATCCAGTAGAAACTCCGAGACCATGCCTCACATAGTCTAGCATGCTGACGGCGCCATTATTTACAATCTTTTCCCGCTTCACATTGATAACTCACCTCGATCCGCGCGTCTTGTTCTAGCGCTTTCTGAGTGCTCCAACGCATTACCGCGGACTCGCAGCAGGAGATGGCGTCGAGCTCTTTGATGTATGTATTGACCGCTGGGAGATAATAAAGAATTTGTCCTAGCTTGTTCTCGTCATGTCCTGCAATGGGTCAGAGAAAGGCGCGACAAAGCATCCACAAGACTGACTTTTCGGGTTGCGGACGTAAGGAAAAATCACATCGCGCCGGTATATGTTGAGACATTTGGGAAAACGCCGCTCAAGAAGAAATTCAGGGATGAACCTTGAGAATGAACAGCCGATCAGTGATTCGGGCTAACATGGCCACAAAAAGAATGTGAATTACTGTGAATCGAAGCACTTGTTACAGCATCGGACACGGCATGCCCAGTAAACCTGCTGTACATCAGGAGTCAAGCAGAACTGTCCATAAAGAGAACGTTGTTACAATTGAATGATGTCATACTCAAAGTACTTACGTGACAGTGGGCGTCGAAGGCGAGGTTTGCGTACTCAGGCTCACTCAAGTCAGAAGGGCAGAAGGGTAACCCGTCGACATTGCCCAGCGTAGTTCTCCAGACACATCTGGAAGAGCGAGACATGAGAGTGTTCCGAAGACCATGTGAAGTCCGTGCAAGATGAAGAAGGTCTGAAGGGTGAAGATATTTGAATATCTATTGGAACTGTCAGCACAGACGTCTTAGATATTTCTCTGATAGTTTGTAGACCCATACCTCGAACAGAATATCGACGGGTAGATCCTCATATCGTCGATTGAATCCACGACGAAATCGAACCTCGTGTTGAAAGTAATCCATAGCAGACGTCGTAGTGTACTAGGTGTAAGATTCTCTGTAGTGGGTGTCTGCGAGGGGTTGGGAACAAGGATTATGAAGCCTGGGGATGCCGGAGGAATCATCCTCTTCAAGTATAGTTTGAATCAAACATGTGACCTATGGCCTTGGGTGGGTCTCCTATGGCTCAACATTAGTGGCGTCCCGTTTTGATGCCGAGGGGCGCTGGGAACGTCTGCATCCGTTAACAAATGGACATTCGGGACGTGCAAATGGTTGGGATAAGACAGAAATAGATTTTTTGGGTATCATAAACTTTCCATATTAACTGATCGATCAAGATCACGATGCATGATGCACTACTCACGCGATCAACTCCCCCAAGAACTTAGATTGTCATCGTGTCCGGGCCTGCATTTACCGTCACTGTAACCCCCGACCTGCCAAAAAGCGCACAAAAGCCTCTTTAGTGTATATATTCGAATAGGAATTCCTGATGCATTACAACTAATGCTGCTGCTAGGAATATTATTATAAACATATTAACCTCGCTCGACCTTTTGTGTACCCAATGCTCATTGCTCCAATGCTCACAAAGAGCTGCATGCTTTATCAGTGACAGATTCAGGTTAGCAACACTTTGCCAAGATTCGGAGAGAGGGACGAACAGTCAGACGCCGATCTTGCTCTTCCTCCTTTCTGATGCTCCACTGTCTGACGGTCATCTCGTCTCTTTGCAGCTGCCTGAGCTCGTGTCGATACCGTTTTGCTACCGGAAGGTAATACAGAATCCTTCCCGGTTTATAAGGTCGGGGTTCTGACCGAAATGAAATGATAGACGTTAGTAATGATCGAGTTGAATAACTAATGGTTAAAGAAGATAAGATAGACAGCTTACTTGGATATACGATGTATGGAAATATGGCTTTGCTCTTGCTTCCAGGTGTAGCAGGGATGAGTTTATTGAGGTCATAATCCGACACAAAACTAATCAGAATCTCAAATATCAGTTACTTCGGATCCGATTTGCAAGTGTCGTAACTCGGGCAATTGGATAAACCAAAACCTCACGTACTTCGCTTCAACACAGCGCTTGCAACACCGCACCCGACAGTTCCAGAAGATGTCTTGAACGCCAGGTGCTGAACAGAACTAAAGAATCAAGTGACACTGTAGCTTCTTGCAGCATTCAAGCTAAGAAATGAAAGGCTAACATGGCAGTAATCATCAAATGCAAGGTTCACATATTGCGGTTCGTCAAGGTCCATCGGGCATGCCGGAAGACCAGGAACATTCTCGATTGCTGATCTCCAGACGGGCCTAGCAGAACGCTTCATAAGAATTGAGCGTAGGGTCTTCGAGGTCCGTGCCAGATTGAGGAGATCCGTAGGAGGAAGGTGCCCGAAAACCTGCCATCGAATATGCAGATTGAGTTCCATTGAACTCTAATAATAGGATGACATACCTCGAACAGAAGTTCCAATGGCATACCTGTCAACTTCTCGAGAGACCCTGGGATCCCCTCCAAGTTTCGCAAATTATTCATATCTGAACTAGTCTGCTTTTCGGAAATCATGGGGAGAGCGCACTTAAGATGAGTACATACCCTTATCCTTATGCAGTTTCTCTCGATGTCCTTACATACATATGACCCGGGTAACAAACCTCTGATGGAATTCCACAAATACATATACATGACAGCTCGCAGGATGATGTAATGACATGACAACTGATAACAATGCAAAGCATCAGGATCACAAATGTACATTGTAACACGCTGACGGTACTTACAGCGTAAAAAAGTATAACCAGCGTACAATCCACTTTCAGGACTAGTCTTCCCATCCGTACATCTCCCTCTCTCGTTTAGCCTTCCTCATCTCCGCCCGCTCTGCATCGGACATACACGCCCATTCCGTGATGCCTCCCACACTCTCAATCAACTCTTCTTCCCATTGCTCTTCACGTTCCAATTCTTTCTTTGTCTTTTTTTTGGGAGGCGGGGGCGGTGGTGGCGGTGGTGGCGTCCGCCGGTGCGGATGCAGCGGCGCAATGCGGGACAACGCGGTACGAGACGCTTTCATATACGGCGAGTATGCAGTACCTGGGGTTGCCGAGCTTGCGCCACTGGTCCGCGGTACCGGAGAACAAAAAGGTGAGCCAGGTTTGGAGTTGACACGTCGGATGAGGTCCGACATTGGGGTGGATTTTGTTTTTGGCGCGATAGTGTAGCGGGAGGAAAGGCTGGGAAAGCGTGATACCTCAGGTACGGCACATGCTTGAGGGGTACGAGGCACGTCTGATGCCGAAGGACGAGCATTTTCCTACCTAGGAATGAGTACTCAGAAAAGCTTTTGGCAATTTTAGTGTACCTTGAACGAAGAAGCATTCTTTTGAGATTCTTTCTCGATGCCTGTCTGCTGTTTTGAGCTTGTGGCGTGATCAATTTCGACATCTACGCATAAAAAAAATTAGGATGTCTGCATTGTTGGTAAAGGCTTACTTTGACTCGGAACTGTTAGCTCTGCCTCGGAATATCTCACAGCCTCAATGGTATGAGATGACATGTCTTCGTTGTCAGAGTCAATCACCCTCTTGCCTCTACCCAACACACGCCGTCTGTATCCCGAAGATCCTGTGGTCTTTCCGATCGCATCAAGTTCGTCTTCCCCTCGATCTATCGATTTGCGTTTCTTGCTTGGCTCAGTTCTTGTTGAGCTATCCATGTCATACTCAGGAACAGAACTGAAGGACTCGGGCTTTTTCAACGTGGTTAGTGCTGTCGCCGAAACCTTGTCAGACGAATCATCGTAATCGTCGTCGATAAATTCCCGACCCTCGACAACCTCTTTCTCTTTACCTTTTTCCTTGACATTCGGCTGTTTAATTACCACTTCGACTTCAACTTTCTTAGCACGAGTCTTCTTCTGCTTTGCTTTTGCCTTAGTTTTACTTGCACCCCATACATCGTCGTCCTCCGACCCATCATCGAGGATTCTCTTCTTCCGAGATTTCTTGACGGCAGAGGTTTTAATTCGAGAAGGGGTGATCTTAGCAGGGGCGTCATGCTGCCCGGGCGAAGAAGACCCCGTAAAAGATGTCGTAGGAAGACCAGGAAGCGGAGGTGGTGGCATTAGACGAGTGTCAACGTCGATCACGTCACCGGCCAGTGGGTCAGGCTCAGAATCAAGCTCATCCACATGCGACATAGCATACGTTCGAATTTTTCTACCACTGGAGAGGAGTGGCGAAGGCGAAGAAGGTTCGTTATCCGTAAACACTTGATGAAGAATTGTAATCGGCGGATGATCATATGAGCTCGCAGTAGAACTGGGAGGGTCAGAGGGGGGTAGTTGTGACACGTTGGAGATAGGCGATGCGGAGATTGGGTTGTTTTGCGTTATGAGACTGGTTGAAGAGGTTTGCCCCGTGTGCTCTCCCTGTTTCGGCTTTTTGAGTGGCCGAGGACGAGGTCTGGATTGGGGCCCAGCAGTATCGACGAGCTCTGGGGTAGATTTGCTCTTCTTCGTCGATTTGGTCTTCGTCTTGACTGTAGTTTTACGTCTTTTGGACGGAAGGGGAATATTAAAGTCATCATCGTCACCATCAGAGCTCAACTCGATGATGTCGCTTGTTGTTAACTCTGGTCGTTGAGTTTGAGGCCTGTTTCTTGAGCGTATCTTTGCGCGCTCAGCGATGTCAGTGGTCATGGTGAAATCAAGGTCCATGTAAGCATCAAAGCCGTTAGCAGTTTTCTCCTGATGGGGCCTATCACTTGAGGACGCATCTGTACGCTTCTTGAGCGGACGTGGCTTTGGACGTGGTTTTGTAGCAGAACTCGATCCTGTTGTCCCATCGCTAATACTTGAGATGGGTGACTGGTTTGACATAGTAACATCAATTGGTGTCTGTATTGTATCTTGCGTGATTGCAGGAGGTATTAGCATATGGTCTGTAAGAGATTTCAGGAAACAGTAAGCCATATCGACGTTTGGCAGCAACGAATGAAATATGCTAGCCAGATATTTGAGGAATGAGTATGTTCTCTTCTTCATCGCTGCCTGGAATGACCTCGTCGTCATGAAAGCTAGGATCCTCTGTCATGGTCGATAAGTACAAAGGGGTTTATCGTTGGCCGAGTCACGATACCGTGCCGTCGACGCGTCCAGTCCACGTGAGAGCGTCCCTGACGTAAGCACTCCTCTTTCCAAATGACTTCCACAGCCAGTCGCCGTGATTCGGGCACTCCTCGTCTCGGGTCATCGCTCAATCCGACATCGTCGCCAGTACTTTCGACTTCCACCATACCTCATCCAAATCCTGACATTTCGTCTGCCCGCCGGTCCAGCACTCCATCTACACCTCCTCAGAAGTCCAGGGCGAGAGATTTACTTAGGAAGCATTATGGGCTAGGAGTAGGCCCACCGCCACCAATTCCAGGAAAGGCTGCAGCGGATCCCATGAATATGGGTGCGGAGATATCCCAAA
>JAGDQM010000039.1:2945-26267 GCA_017580835.1 Termitomyces bulborhizus
CTACTCAGTGTGACGTTGTAGAAACGCGTTCAATCGCTTGATGTTAACGCCGTCGGCCGGGTATGTTCCCTAGTTTAAGAAATGTTTCAAATGGATTTATTTGAACGCAAAAAGTTGCAAGACAGGGATTTCTCCCGTTATTTCGTTTCTTACATGTCTAGTCGACCATTCCGTACTCCTTCAGGGTTTCCAATCTGCACGGTGTATCGGCGTACCATGGATACTTGGGAAGAGAACGCAGTACCATCCCGGCGCACAATGGGCAGCGTCGTCATCCATCTTCTTGCAATACCTTAAGGGGTGTTACATATTATGTTCTGTGTATGACGGAGTCAGGTGCCACTGATGATTCATCTGGGTACGCGATGTATTGTGTCGCGGGCTTAGCCTAATCCCATTTATCGTGTGAAACCCTCACTGCTGATTTCACTCGCTGTATGACTACATGTGGGACATTAATTAGGTGGCTCTGAGGTTGCTGAGAAGGCTACCACCCCAGTCAACCTCTATTGATCTGGTCCCATCCATTCTTGATGATAATATATAGTCCATATAATTTCCTACTAGGCAACGAGTGGGACTTCTGTCATACAATGATAGACTGGCTTTGCAGAAAAAAATAAGTGTAGCACTCTAAAAAGTGTTAGTACAGGATCATCATCGACGCAATCAAAAGGTATTCTAATGGGTCACGAGATGAAACAGGGATCAGAGTATCCTCCTTAACTTTTTCGGTTGATCTGTGACGCCGCGACTTGTCGTTGTCGTTCATCCTCCCAACGTGCAAGTTCGTGCTTCAATGCATCGACTCGCTTGTCGTTCACCGGATGAGTTTGACCCCACAATCCCATTACAAGACGCTCATCGAGGGACGGACCCGCACGCGTGTTCTTCGCGCATTCCACCGGATGAGCCTCTGATGAGCGATTTTCCCAGAATTTTACAGCGTCGCGGGCATCAAATCCAGCATGGGCAAGTAATCTATACACATTTCGATGCAATGAAAAGATGTTTGGCAGCCTACTCACCTTGCAGAGACAACATCTGCTTCGATCTCCTGATTTACACTCGTACAGGACTCGCCCACTTTGACAAGCTCTCCAGACCCTACCTTACCAAGCTGGGCGACAGCGTCGTTCACGAATGGACCAAATAGCATAGTGAATGGGAATAAAAAGACGCGAATAACGTCTGTGACTATGGAGACGACTCCCGGAAGAATGATGGTCGTAGACGACAGAGACTCCAAATGGTGGGAGAGCACTAAATGTGACAATTCGTGTGCTAATAGAATAGCGAGCTCGGTGGTCTGTTCTGACGTTGGAGTAGGATGCCGTGGTGGAGGAGAGGAAAACAGGGCACTGAAAAAGGAGGTAAACCATGATTTTGGTGTTTCCACAAGATGTCCCTTATCCATCGGCGTCCGTGCGAGGACCTCATCAAGAAAGCCTGAGTAAACAACAATACCGCCGCCTCCGTTAGGCCCGAAGCCGTAAGAAAAGGCATTTGATGATTCAGGCTTATCCACTATTAGTAGCGAAAATGGAGGCCCCGCAATTTGATGAGGCATCCTCGAGACAGGTGCTTGGAACCAATTCCCTTCACGAATGTTGTCACACAAGCGTCGAAGATATTCGGATGCGCGTGGGCGGGGACGTAAGGGATATGAAGCGGGGGGTGGCATGGGGGGATGATCTTGGTCGTCGTCGAACCAGCATTCGTGAGAAGTTGGTTCGTTAGTCAAAATAGGAATAGTCGCTTCGAGCCTACGCAATGTTGAGTTCACCCAAGCATATCTCCAGTCGGTATTAGGAATGATTTTTGGAGGCCCGTCACTGGCCAAGATCTCACCGACGGCGCTGTACCAGCCAGGCCCAGCGAGTTGCTCAGCGATCTCCTCCTCTTCCTCGGGTGAGAGTACAATCATTCTCCAGCTGAGAGGCAGTCAACATGAGAACGATGTACAAGCGATATAAGAATTGGGACTGACCGTCCTGTTAAAGGAGTCTGTTCGGAACTTGCTATTACGGTTCCCCATAACAGTGTTATTGGTACCAGTAAAAGGCTATAAAGTAGGTTTCTTCGAATTCGTATGTGCTTCATGGCTCGTGCAATGGTCTCTTCTGATTTGGGAACCCCATGAAGATGTGCGTATTTCAATTTTTTTTTGGATTTGTGATTGGTGATCATTATGGCAGGCGTAAAGGTAAGGAATATTCGAGCTGCGGTTCGCACGAACTCTAGAGATGTCGAAGACTGACTAGACGATTGGAAATGACTAATGACGTCTTCAAGTTGCAGCTTACCTTGAGAACTGTCGCCAGTAGTGCGACCACAGGTGGTGCGCAACAGGAGGGGGTGGAATGAAAGGCAGCTACTGTGGTCCCATGGCCTAAAATTGGATACGCGCTTGACGCAGGAATGCGGGTTCGTTTGAACAGCGCTAAAGCAGGGGAATGTGCATAAAGACGGGTTGAACGGGAGAGGGCAGCTGGATTAGTGCGTATAATATACCGCAGCATTGCGCATTGTCACGGTCGCCTCCTAGTCTAGGTCGATCAGGGGTTGACTCGAATAGAGTGACAAAGTGAAGTCAAAGATCATCGACAACCGCAGCCGATAGCACGTGAAGCCACCAAAGTTCACACCAGAAAACATCTTTTCATGGATATAAACGATAATACTGTACAATGAGGGTTGTTGTATCTAACTAGATGGGTTCATAACTAAATTCCAAAAGAATCAAACTCTCCAAACTCATTAGGAAATGAACGATGCCTCGTTGAAGACAACACCAGCGACCTCCAGGCCAGAGGAAAGCCCAGAGATAATTGACTCTGGGCCACTGATCGAGAGAGTTGCAGGATTGTACCACTGAAGAAGATAATATTATTATTAATGGATCGAAGCATTGTGGGGAGAGACTGGCCTGATAGATATAAGGCTTGGTTCCAGCAACATAATTCACGGCCATCTTCAGGACGTAAGGAATCTCCGCAAGTACATCGACTTTTTCGATGAGTCCGTTGGGTTTCTGCAGGCTGCCCAAATCAACTTCCAACTTGGCTTTCACGGTGCCCGGGGCATCAGAAAGGACCGACGGTCCCTGCCACTGCCACAAGATCTGCTGGGGGGCTTTATACGTCGTATCGGGATCATAAACAACGTTCCGATGCGTGGTTCTAGAGATGACACCCTCATTCGTAGGTTCCTCGTTCGGCCATTTCGTCTCAGCCGTAATCGCGGCAAGCTTTCCGCCGACGACCAACGATCCAATGTTAACCCAGACACCCCCGGATCCCGCACCCTTACGGCCATGGGTATCGCAAGTTTTGAATTCCATCTGGATTGCTGACACACCTCCATGCTCTTGACTTTGAAAATTCCCGAAATTCCAAGCTGCGGCAAGGAGATTCGGGCGCATGCCCTGGATTGCTTGGACCATCATGCTTGGCCCTTGATACGTCGTAGCCTTGCCAGCACTAATGACAGTACCTGTCGCCTTGGTATAGGGCCAAAATCGATGGATAGCATAACCCTCCGCGTTTTTGGGGTCAGGCCCGAAGTAAGTGAAACCACCTTTGGGACCTTTGCCCACCTTCCAACCAGGAACGGTAGCCGGACGCGCAACGTCGAAAGATAATTGGAGATCCGCAGCGAGATTGGCAGTGACGGTATATGATTCAGGATGATCAGATCCCGGATTCTGCTTGTATGTGATCGTAAACTCGTCTGCTTTACAAGACCGTTTGTCGAGACCAGAAGGGGATGTAGCAAAATTGTTAACGTTGACGGATTTCCAGATGGTCTTTTTCGTCTTGGGATCGTAGAGCTTGAAGGCAAACTGGATGGTTGGGTACCACAGGCTAGAAATTGATTTGCATCGGTCTCCTTTGCCTTAAAGACTTTGCTCACCCAACAGAAGAGTGAATCACTTGGAGCATAAGGAACGTCCCATCGTCGGCAGACACGTAAAATATTTGCGTTTCGGTTACGAAGCCGCTATTGGTACAGGTCCATTCTGTATCCTTCGGTTCGAGCTCCCCAAACAACTCGTTCTCCTTGAACGCTTCCGAAACTGGATGCAAGTTCGGAGCCGTTGGATTGACTGGAGGGGCAGTACTGAGGCGATGTCAGGACCGGAAGACCAATATGACTGCAACTCACGAAAAGAGCGAAGAGAACATGGTGGTTTTCAGAAGAATTACATATTGAGACAACGAAAGATGTTTATCTCCGGGTAGTGATCGGATCGCCCCTAGAGAAACCGTTGCTATTTACAGTAGACAGGTATAAGTGAGTGTGAATGGATGAAACTACAGTATAGGTCGTCATGTATCTCGTATATTGTCCTCTTCCAACTCGCTCCGCAGACGTTTACGGCTATAACTTGTATCGTTCAAAGTATTTCGAAGCAGGCTGGCTATGTCAATATCAGTCCATAGATCACCAATCAGGGCTGAACTATCATTATCATCTGCTGCCTGCCAGAAGGGATCGTTTTCCTCTAATTGGGAAGCAGTCGGTGGTGGATCATTTTCCTGAGATAGACTCAATTTTTTAATGTCACCAATTATTCGAAGACCCTTACCACCATAGGGTCACTGCTGGGGTCTAATGATACCCATGAGACGTCGTCAATATCTTCAGGCTGTTAGACAATTGGGACTTCATCGACGGTTGGGAGAACATTAACCGGCTCTGCGGGGGGAGGAGGCGCCTCTGGAAATAGCCTTTCGAATCTTAGGGTTCCATTTTCGAGGCAATCTAAAATAATCTTGTTCTGAGAAACTTTTAGGGACGAAGGATTCGCAACTGGAATATCCGACGGCCATCCGACCAGACGAACACCATAGACATCCAATCGCTCGTGATTGGTCCATTTCATCTCAGCGTTGCGTACACCACTCACAGTTCTGATGGACCGCGTCAGCCAACGAATCGACCGATATCTTATACGTAACTCACCTCAACGCCTTGCGTACACCGTCATACAGCTCAGTCTTCAAAGATCTTGCAGGCGGTAGCTTTGGTGGGGTTGGAACAGCATTGGATGACGATAATGGTTGATCTTCGTGCGGGACAGGTAGAAGGTGAGATTCTAGATCGCGGAAGCAATGCGCTTTGAAAGCTTTTGCACCAGTGTCCCCTCCATTCCGCATACCACGCCAAAACTCCCGGCCAACAACAGTGCCCCCAAGGAAGCCTCCATCAGAGTGGTTCATTGGATCCACGGCGAGGATAAATGATTGAATCCCAGCAACCTTCCACAGGGACTCCAGCATTCGTGATACATCACAAAGCACAGCTCGCACTGGCATAACAGAATAAGGACTACCGTTCCCTCACATTGACAGTGAAAGCCGGACCTTTCACAGCTCTATCCTGCACTGTGGCGTCTTGGAATGTTGGTTGGAAAAGATATCTGGCATGCCATTCTGCAACTAATCGCCGTGTCTATAGGTAGTATTTGAGATGAAAGAAAAATGATAGGAGCAAGGCCAAAAGACCTCTTCGAAAGGACGAAGTTCTCTATCCGCGAAGGCTTTGACGTCCGTCAGACTCCTTTCCATGAAAGTGTCGAGTCTCTCGAGAAAAAGGAGATCAGAAGGACCTGCTGTACTTGAGCTGAACTCGAAGTTCATCTAAAGTCGTCAATTATTACGGTAAAACGGTAAAGGCCTGGAAGAGTAGAATCTTAAGTTTGAGCCTCGTCGTCGCCGTCGGCGCGTTGGCAGTGTCAACGAATGAATCACGTGATCATCAAAAAATATCATTCGTCGATCTTGTTCTCGACGAAGAGATGGGTCGAACGCGAACAAAGAAGAAAGCAGCGTCAAAAGCCTCAGATCCCCCCATTCTCCATACTTCTCCTTTAAATGATCCGACTGTGTCTTCTCTTCTTGAAAAAGCTCAATCTCTTATAATCCAATGTGATTATGATCTGGCTTTGCGATTTATTCGACGAATACTCGAGAAAGAACCCTCCAATGCGGTGGCAAAGGAGATGCTAGGTGTATCACTGCTAGAGATAGGAGAGATTGGCCAAGCTCGAGAGGTAAATCCACAGCCATCGCGGTAGACCTGACTTGACCTGTGCCTACCTTGCAGGCATTCCTGTCACTATTACCACCCAATCCAGATGCCCCGACTCCTCCACCGCCTTCAGCTCATCTGTATCTTGCGCAACTCAATGACGGTGACCCACGATTGGCTTTGCAGCACTTCCAGGCTGCGGTAGATATTCTCTCAGCGCAGCTCAAGGGCAAAGAGCGTGAGACAGACGAGTCGAGTAAAAGTGATGAGGCTGAACTCAGAAGTACTATTGTGCGTGCTTTTGTTGGCCAAGTAGAGATTTGGATGGATCCTTCATACGACCTCTGGTAAAGCTTTCTTTCTGATTTTCTTGGTAATATGTGTTTTAACTTTCGAGACAAGTTTTGAGCCTGACGCGGACAAAACCTGTGAAAGCCTCATTATGCAGGCGCTGCAGGTGGATCCAAATAATCCTGAGGCCCTTCAGACACTTGCGTCGGTGCGGATGTCGCAACAACGCCCAGATGATGCGAAAGAGTGCCTCGAAAAGGCATGGACAACATGGAAGGATCTGGATCTAGGTTAGGGTATCATGCACATCTTGCATGCCTCTTTCTAATCCTATTTCTTAGATGACCCGAAACTTCCTCCAATACCTACTCGGTTAGCTCTTGTGAGGCTCTTCCTTGAACTATCGCTATATACCCCCGCCCTTCTCGTGCTGCAAGGAGTGATGTCGTCCGATGACCAAGAAGTTGAAGCTTGGTATCTAGAAGGATGGTGTTTCTTCTTAATGTCTGAACAGGCACGGGAAACGGGAGGGACTATCGATGATTTGACATGGCAGGAACTTGCGAAGGATTCCAGAGACTGTCTTGATACATGCAAAGTTGTACGTGCACCTTGTGCAGCTCTCTTTTCGCCTCCTCAAACATTATCTTCGCAGCTTCACACAAATCAGCAACACCCAGATACGCCTCTGCTCGAGCATGTGACAGAATTGGTTAGCAAATTAGATGGACTTGGTATAACACCATCACCAATGAATGCTTCAGACGATGAAGGTGATGATGGATGGGAGGATGCGGATGACAGTGGTGCGAGTGATGGCGATGTTGAGATGCAGTAATTTTTTTCTTCCTAGTCATAGCTTTCTTTTAACCCCTTCTTGGATCGAGTAAAAGTAGATTATTCATAGAGGCCTCATCACGGCCCGACTTATTCGTTCGTTCGAGCGTTGATAAACGGGGTGTTGATAACCGACTTGTTCTCGTGAGCCTCCATGAAACGGAAGTGTGAGGCAAGTAAGATGAACTAAATCTACGTTCCTCTCACTCTTCACGTTCACTATTTTCTTTGGATCTTATACCTCCTGACTTGACGAGCACACGATGGCCAAATTGCGCCGCGATACCCAGGACACGACATCGACTCTACCACAATCCAAGCCACTCCGTATCGTGGCCTCGGGAACTCTCTTCCTCACCTATACCCTCTCAATACCAGCTCATCCTGCCCCTTCATCTGTTGTGCGCGCGCACTCCGTGGAGAAAAGACGAGGGGGCTCAGCAAACAGAGTAAGGATATGCCCCATGATCTTCCCGATATATACAGACTGACTTCATTTGTGAGCTTCTTTCTTTGTTGGCCCAATTTCAATCTGTAGAGGTCGTTCTTGTCGCTCCTCTCAGCGGCAATGAAGACGGCCAGATGATTCTTCGAGATCTGAATAATGAAGGAGTCATTACCCGTTACTGCAAGATATGGAAAGATATTAGCGTACCAAGCGCCTGGGTGCTGCAGTCGAGTACGTTTTTTCTCTATGACCCCTGTCAGCTGCTAAGTGCGTCATACAGCTGATAACCAGACGCGCACTGTCGTCAACCACAATCCTCTCCCAGATATCACGCACGAGGAATTTGTTTCGTTACTGGGGCCATTGCTTGCCCCAGAGAATTATCCTCAGATTCCTTCGCCTGGTACCTCAACTTCTGCCGGGAGCATACCACCTCAATTACCATATATATCAAACTCGCCGACACCACGTCCCTCACAATCTGGCCCTCGTCCTGCATTTCTGTTTAACCCTAATAGCCCCGCTCCATTCGACTGGCTTCACTTCGAAGGGCGGTCCGTAAAAACTACATTAAGCAATATCACAGGAATCGACGGGCTTGCGAGGGAAAGGAAATGGCGAAGTCATTGCGTGTTCAGTATTGATGTCGGCCGAAAAGGCAGGCAAGGGGTTGAAGCGGTGTGAATTATTCCCTTTTTGTATATGCAACTAGTATTGACCTTCGATTTAGTTGATCCCACACGCAGACATTATCTTTTTGAACAGGCATTACGCCCAGGCAAATTGCCCCGATTACGCAACTACTCCACGTGCCTTCTTGCTTTCACTTTCGAACATCGCTTCCCCGCATGCACTACTCGTTGCATATTGGGGCAAAGATGGCGCTGCTGTTCTGTCACTGCCAACGAAGGAATATTTCCAGAGTTCCGGCTGGGTAGAGGAGCCCTCTGTGTCTTCCGGGTCAGACATAGGAGACAGTCATAGAGGGCTTCAGAGCTTGACTGAGCTTTCAGTTCGTAGCGGTAGTGACTTCTGGGCTGGCGCGCAAGGCCACACACCATCCTCTAGTGCATTCTATTCTGCTGGTGCTATGTCCGACTGGGGAGACGAGAGTGGTGTAAGCTACTCTACATTATCTACTCAGAATCGCACCCGAGCGCGTCGGCGCGAGCATCAAGTAACAAATGACAACGACGATAATGATTCCCAGGATACAGAAATACCTGGTGACGATAACGATAACGACAACATTGTAGACGAAGTTGGAGCCCAGGATGCTTTTGTTGCAGGGATGATATATGCCTTGAGTAGGCGAATTGCTCCCGGGTTACCTTATAGCCCTTCCTGGACTGGGGAAGATTCAAACATAATTGCCTCCGACTCTGATAAGGGAAGATGGCGGCTGGACGAATGCTTACGGTGAGAGTATTTCTCACATTAATAAACATGATTGTGACGCCGGTGTCAGGTTTGCGACCGAAATGGCTGGACGCAAAGCGCGTCGTAGGAACTGGAATGGACTTGCGGACGAAATGACAAGAGCAGGCTGGTTCGACACTGTTTAACAACAACTGCATGTTTATCCGATGCAAGTATGTAGGATATTCCACGGCTATTCGAAATCAATCATTCTTACAAAGAGACTGCTTGTGTGTGATGAATAGATGACAGCAACTTAGATTGGTACACATTTGCTTTCTCTAAACGTTCAGCTCCTCAGAAATTCCGTGCCAAAAGGCACACCTTGAAGATAAAGCATCTGTCAGGTTCTCCAGGGCAATAGCACCAGGATGAAGAAGAATCCGAGGGCTGCTCTTCGAGTCAGCCACAGCCTACAAAGAGATGTAAAATTGTCTGCGAGCAACGTTTTACAATGCATTATTACTCACGTTCCATGATACTGAAGTATCAGATGCGCTTGGCCTCTCTGTCACAACGAAGCTGGTCCAATATTCCCGCATGGCTACAAAAAGACTATTGATACTGGGATCAGTGGTCACAGAGGTCGTGAAAAACGCCGTCAGCTCTGCACCATGATCCGAGCCCAAAATCGGGTTGTCATAACTTTTATGGGTGACCCGTATCATTTACACATCATAAGAATATGTCAGAGTGAGACTCACTGGAACTGGAATCCATTTGACCCATGATCAAACGCAGCGCCAGTTATCAGCTCCGCAGTGCAGATGTACCGCATTTCACCGTACATTTGCTGACCTTGGAGACTGAAGTTCGCAAAGTCACTGAGGGGATAGTGCTCGGCAACAGCTTGATCGAACGATGCTCGTGTCAGGTTTGCAAATTGTCCCTGGAGGAAGTTGTATACAGTGGTCTCCGTCGCGTTGGGCATTGAAGTGTTTGCGGCAGCATCCGGCAGAGACGCGGACCATTTGGCGCCTTCATTTGTATTGGAACTAAAGTTTGAACTATCAGAAGACACTTCACCGTATGGTATGGGTATGCACTTACCCGAAAAGAACAGGGACCTTTGCAAAATGACCGTTATTGAATGCCTCGACGGGTCGTTCCCGAAGGAACGTGCCATCGAGTATAGGTGCAAAAGTGAAAAGTGTTGAAGTACGAGCTGCGATGACCTTGCTGCCAGCCAATGCAAGCGTGTTTCCGTCAGTGGCCCTCAAGCACTGCATGACATCGTCCGCATTCTCGCACCCACTTGATCAGGTTCAATTAGAGCGATGCAGAGCTTGCAGCAGAATAAAAACCGACGCAAAAGTGACAAACTGCCGGAATATTCCCTCAACATAGGAGTCATTGAATGCCGGCATGAAACTCAATGATGGACTGTCTCCCATGGCTGTGTGAAAAAGCCCCTGAGGGTCACCCCCTTCTCCGAGGAGCTGTGGTCAGAATTGATCAGCGTTATATGCGGACGGTCCATGAAGAAGAGAAATTATGAGTTGCCTGGAACATGGTCGATCCAGCCCCCGCAGATTGTCCCCAAATTGTGACACGTCTAGAAATTCATGGGTACATGTGAGCTATCCAACTGTGATTACTCTGGCTAACCCAGGGTCACCGCCGAAGTTGCTTATGTATCGTTGAATCCAGCGGAGGGCAGCGCGCTGGGGAAAGTTTGAGCGCCTACTCTGGATATATGTGAAAAGTTACTTGGTCCAGCAGCCCGGCATTCAGATCACCGTTCTGTTCTACTTGGGAGCCACCTAGTCTGCATTAAGATAATCCCACCTGGGTGATATGATGTATACCTACCGAGAAATCCAAATTGGCCCAGTCGATATTCGAAGGAGACAAATAACAGAGAGGATGCTGGGGGCTGCAACATGTGATTTGGGACGATATCGTGCGTACTTCCGCCTTGGAAACCTCCGCCTATTGGAAGGAAACATTAGGAAACCATTTAATGTGTCAATACTCTATCGAATACAACACCATGGAACCAGATCATGACAGGAAGCGACTCATTTGATGGTGCTGTGGTGGGTATGTAAACCTTCAACAGGAAGATTCAGCATCGTGAGAGGCTCAAGTGACTGTAAAGACTGCCTGACGTTCCCAAACAGACAGTCCTCAGAAGACCCAGGAGTGATGGACGTTTGTACTGTTTGCACGCATGTTGACCTGAACTAGATACTACTAGGTCAGTACGAGTAGGGCTCCCATTTCCATTATGGCAATCTCTTCACCTGCGATGCATCTACCGTACCAAGACTGCTACTGGGAGGAGAAACCGGTGCTCGCCAACGGAGGTCCCCAATCGGTGCATCCGCGTATTGAATACCCTTGAAGGAAATAATCCCAGAAGAATCATCTCTAACGCCAACGAACGTTCCGTCTGAAAGCCTTGTCTGTGAGGTCGTTTTATGAATAAGGAAGTGCTCACAGTCCAATTCTACCGTGGTTCTGAGGGCACCATGTACAACGATGAACAGAGATGCGACCAATGTTGATAGGAACATGATGAATTGAGTTCTTCAAGCGAGATAGATGAGTGTATGATTCTCTGTACCAGTGGGAGGCGTATAACTCCTTATATGATACATCATCCAGTTGCTCAGTCAGGAATACCTAATAAGGTTGATATTTTGGGCTGTCAATGGGATGCCACATACGATATGACATGATATTGTCTTCGGCGAAGTACCACATGAACATGGTGATGTGATGTCAAGAAGCAATGGAACCTTCTCATTGAAAATTTTCAGAGTGCTCAGGAAGAGGTGTGAATGTATCAAAATGTCAGTCTCGATTATGACAGTCATGTGGCAACTTATCGCAATGTTGCGACAGTCCAAAAGGTCCCCCGACCTTCCTGAGCAATCACACATTCCGCATTTTAATTGTTGTATTGTGAGATAGATCGTCTATGTACTCTACTCTTCTGACTGTCCAGCGACAATTACATCGTCTAAAAACACATGAGTGAGGCCTCAAAGGAAAAAGTGGATTCAAACACACCAATTTTCAAAACAGCGCGAACGAGCTATAATGGAAGAAAGGGTATAAAAGAAAGGTCTACAGTAGCGGGAGAGAATGTAGACGCACCTGCGTAGCCAGAAGGTATTGCTGCCTCTTTGAGATTAGAGGGTCATAGACAAATTGTTTCTTCATATCTGGCACCCCCATCATTAGAACGCAGTTGTAACACAAAGAAACGGACGCACCATTTTCACCCCTCCCGTTGCAGTCAATTCCAAGTTTGGAGTCCTTCTCGTTGATCTGTCTGCTCTTGACCTCCGCAAGCGTTTCTATTGGCGACAGACCACTGTTTTCTGCAAGTGCAAGAGGCACAGCATCAAGTGCCGACGCAAAGGCACGCATGGCGTATTGCTCAATTGACGGGATCTGAATCAAATATTGTTAGGATATACGATTTTCTATCGCGAAGATCTGAACATACCTCATCCGCCGCACGAGAGACTGCTATTGAGCAGCTGATATCGGCGGCGCCTCCACCATAGACGACACGATCATCGACGACAAGATTACGAACAGCGCAAATTGCGTCATGAAGCGCACGCTTGGCTTCGTCGACGATCTGATCTCCAGTTTAGTAAGTGAACTAAGACAAATTTTGCAGTTTCAAGCACGTTCCCTACCATTTTATTACTACCTCGCACAAAGACTGTCACAGCACGCGTGTTGGCGCACTCCTCAATCACCAACATCTTGTCACGTGTTGTTCCAAACGATATTTCGCGCACAATACCAGCCTTTCCAAGCTTCCCTGCTGTGAGATCCTCAAAGCGGGGGACGATACGACCTTGTGTCGCTATTGCGATGAGCTGTACCAATTTAGTGAGCATCTGTTCAAAGCAAATAACTACAACACACCTCAATCTCGGGCCCACCAACCCATCGCACTGCGGGTAGGTCGTTTTGCATCAATAGATGATTAGCCTCGTCATCAAAACCCCATTGGCAAATAACCAAGTTTGCTCCTGTATCTTTCACCCTCTTGATCATATCTGCAAATTTTTCCTTCTCGTAGTCCCGCAGTTTTTTGTACTCATCAACGGTCGTGATATCTAATTTGTGCTTGGTCTTGGGTCGTGGAGGCTCAAATGGACATGTGAGAATAGCGAGGCGCGCATCGCTGACCGAATGGGGCATCTGCGGATGAGAAAAGTCTTTATCTATAAGAACACCTTTGATCAACGTTGTGTCCGCGAGTGAGCCTCCGACTTTGCCGTCGACTTTGATAAGGTCGAAGGGGACGTCACGCCGCTCAAGATCCGCTACCGTCAGAACAGCATCAACAGCAATTTGTGCAAATTGTTGATGCTCCTTGGAAACGCTAAAAACCGATGCAGTGAGTAACACTCATGAGTCAAAAGTCAAATATCACACATCTTGCTTCCAAGACTCGTCATCGCCGTCTTCAAAAGATTAGCTGTATTTCCTCGAGAGAACTCGACACGATCTGAGATACGATCAAGCTCCTCCACTGCAACTGCGCATGCGCGATCAAATCCATCTGCGATGCGGATAGGATGGATTCCCCGATCAAGTAAAGCTTCACTTTGCTCTAGTAATGCACCCGCGAGAACTTGAGGAAAACTTTGAGAACAATTCAAGAGGTGGATGGGGCTGCTACTCACCAACAACGCCCGTCGTCCCATCGCCGATTTCGTCATCTTGACTTTTTGATAGTTGTACGAGGAGTTTTGCAATCTGGTGTTCGACCTCCATCTGCCCGAGAATCGTCGCACCATCATTAGTCACTGTGATCTCGCCGTCAGGTGATATAAGAATTTTGTCAAGGCCTGAGATTAGTTTTTGTTCAACGAGACCAGCAACCATAAATGAAGTGGTAACAACCTCGTGGGCCTAGCGACGTCCTGATGATATTGGCAACGGTACGTGCAGCAAGAATATGAGACTAAAACTAGTCATTATATGCTTGATTGCAAACAAGATGACGGCCTACCTTTATAGCCTCAACACCATGGCTCCTAGTTTTCTTTGCTTGTTCCCTGACAATGATAAAAGGTCGTCCGTACTTCAAATTATAAGTGAAATGTATCTCTTCGGCAATGAACTGTGCCTACCTCATCTGTAGCGTAGACAGCCTGGTTGGGATCCATTCTGCAGATAGGCTCTACGCGTCGCGGTTTATGGAGATGAGTGTGTGACTGTGTGACACGTTACATCGGAGATTCAGAACCATCAGCTCAGTTGGACAGCATTTCCATCGTTGACAACATAAACACACCTTCTTCAGCTGTCTCTTGAAATCGCACTATGGAACATGAAATCGATGGCTGGATTGAACAATTAAGTCAATGTAAACAGCTCACAGAGAACGATGTGAAAAGGCTCTGCGACAAGGTCAACACTCTTGTGCCACATCCATACTTTCTGATCTGACGATGCTCTGTCCTACAGACGAGAGAGATCCTGATGGAGGAATCAAATGTGCAGCCTGTGAGGTGTCCTGTAACAGTGTGTGGTGATATACACGGTCAATTTGTGCGTGAATTTATTATCTTGTGTAAACCAACCGTGACAATTCTCCTCCTTGTTCTCCAATCGCGCCATCTGTACCCAGCATGATCTCTCCGAGCTCTTCCGTATTGGCGGGAACTCACCAGATACAAACTATCTTTTCATGGGTGACTATGTCGACCGCGGCTACTACTCAGTCGAGACAGTCACGTTGCTCGTAGCACTCAAGTTGCGCTACCGCGACAGAGTGACCATCCTACGCGGGAATCACGAGTCAAGGCAGATTACACAAGTGTACGGTTTCTATGATGAGTGTCTCCGTAAATACGGAAACGCCAACGTGTGGCGATTCTTTACCGACCTCTTCGATTTTCTCCCTCTTACTGCTTTAATCGACAACCAGGTACGTCTTACGCTATTCAAGCTTTGCGTTCTTGTTATTTTTTCTCGTTTGCCTCCCCAACCTTCATCATCGTACTTCAAACCAAATTAGGAGTGCTTTTGTTTTCGACCTCCGGTCCGGTCACCCTGTAACTGATCAAGCTGATCTGATTTCGGATTCTCTAGATATTCTGCTTGCACGGCGGGCTTTCGCCATCTATTGATACCCTAGATCACGTTCGTTCCATTGACCGTGTGCAGGAGGTGCCTCATGAAGGGCCCATGTGTGATTTGCTATGGTCAGATCCGGATGACCGCTGCGGCTGGGGGATTTCGCCGCGAGGGGCAGGCTACACCTTCGGGCAGGACATCTCAGAAGCGTTCAATCACAACAATGGGCTTACGCTTGTTGCGCGGGCGCACCAGCTCGTTATGGAAGGTGTGTCACGTTCAGCGAATCTGGGCCTAGTCATCGTTATTAATATGACCTTGACACAACACCAGGTTACAGCTGGGGCCAGGACAGAAATGTGGTGACTATTTTCAGCGCACCGAATTATTGTTATAGGTGTGGTAATCAGGCTGCAATCATGGAGATAGACGAAAAATTATCCTACACATTGCGCGTATCGATCTCTTGAGCATTGAATTTCCTTATCTAACATCCTCCACTTCAGTTTACAATTCGATCCTGCTCCACGGGCTGGAGAACCCCTTGTTTCACGACGCGTACCGGATTATTTCCTCGTGAGTCTTCTTTGTTGTTCTCATTGTCTTGTATCCATGAACGGCTCCTTTCTATAGTGATCGAACTGTTAATACGTACATACAACCACTTCTCTGTTTACCATGATCTAGAGAGGGATTTCGCGCGCAAAAATCACCACTTCGCTCTGGCTGCGATGTCAGTGTTTGTTACCGCCATGATGACATGCATATACATACTTCGCATTTCTCTCCTTGCTGCGATGTTTTTGAGTTTGCAGATGATGCCTTTTATCCTTCAACATTTTTCATCCTTCGTCGTTTTTGAACTACGGACAGATGTTCACTTCGCTCATTACCGAAGATCTAGTTGAGAAAACGGGAGTGTAGACAAAAATCCCAGAAGGAAAGTATTTAGACAGTGAAATATGAGTACAAATACAGGGGATTCCATCAAGGTTCAATTACGCATATCCTCTCGCCGGATCGTCCTCTACCACGTGAGTTTTCTTCGACACCTTCCTAATCACAGTTTGATACACCTCCTGACTGTCTTCGTTCCCGGCTGCTTGACTAAGTGGTCCGTTTACTTCTTCTCTTGAGTACCTGGCAGTCGTAGGCTCCTTGCGATCATCAGGATTATAACGAGAAGCGATATACTCGACGGTTTGTTCCTGAAGCTCATCTGTAGAAGCCGGGGATTCTGACCTGTCGGCCTAATTCTATGACGTCAACTACTTTCATCGTATCCTATAATAAAAATGATGACCTTGACTGAGGCTTCCGACTCACTAGCAAGAGCTTCATTCCATCCAGGTGCGTTCTTGTGTGGCGTAGACGTCTTATACTGTTGGTTTGACAAATTTCGCAGCTTTTCCGTTTCGAGGGTCTACACACTTCGTTAGTATCGTTGAGGACGCAGCTTGGGATTCAATGATACTTGAGGATCATTATCATGCATAGTGCTAGACAAAGATACTTAGTGACTGGTCAGCTGCAGATAGTTCGTGTATGAACCTCATATGCCTGGCATATTGTCAGTTCAACTCCCAAATCTTTCAACAAATGATGACACAAGCCTGAAATATCCCATGCCGGTAACAGATGGCGAACTGCGAGCCATGGTCGACATGCGGCGGAAAGCATTGACGAGAAAAGTCATGGTGAGAAACCAACGTGAGGCTTCTGACCTTTCCTTTGAACCCCTTTATATACACCTGCCATTGCTGAGACATGACGTCAGCGGCCACTTCGGCTTATCGCTTCATGTGGTACTTCATGGTCTCCTCTGACAACAAATTGCGCCACATGAGGATACGGAGCTTGTTGAAGAGAAGTATCCCTGGCGTGAAACAGGCGATGGAACAGATATATCTAGTTGAAGAGTCCACCAAGTTGAAACTATGACATTGCGGGCTTGGAAGTCTTGTCGAGTAGTAAGCCCAGAACAAAGACAGAACATGGATACCCGTCTATTCATGGGGGCAGACCCCAGCTATAGACATCCTATGTACTTGATTACAAGCTGGTACCCAAGTTCTAAGGCTTGGAATTGCTTAAGAGAGTGCTGAGTTTGGATCATTATCCGGCACAAGCCGCCTTCAGATCTGATTTCGGGTTTTTCCTAGCACACCTTATCGACACAGAAATCGACCACACTCCTGAGCTTCTCGTGTTTAGCTAGCCTATTCTAATACTTGAAAGTTTGCAAGAATACCTTGGGGCCTGATGACAATGCTGTCCTATCTCAGGCCTCTTTTGCTACTATTGATCCCCAGCTATGCTTGCTCTGAACCCATAGTTGTCTCCGTTCAACTCTCACCTTCAGTAACCGACATCTGTCGCAACTCCCTACTCCCCACTGTTAGACGGACGTGACTCAGAAAACAAGTCCAGATACATGGACAGATAAACGCCGATTTCACATCAGGGAGGTTGACGTGGTATTCATGTACATGTTGTGTTCATCTTGTGGAGACCGGATCTACATGAGCTGCTACAAAAGTCCGCCGATCACAGTCGCAGCCATTAATCTTACTATGTGCTCTTGCTGCGGGTATTTTGATATTGCTGGTATGCACTGTTGGCGAAGGATATTTTTACCGCACGATACTGTATACTTGTTTCTGATGCTAGTCCTCCTTCACCGTCATTCTACTCTGGCTGTCCTTGATAGTGGCAGACCTTCTATCGAATTAAATCACTTTCAACTTTTTTGCTTTCTAAGGGGCTTTCATGAATCTGGCAGTCCTAGCCCCTACGTTTTGGTCCCCTGTGTTCACCGGGTATGGCCTCCTCACGTCATGCTTCATCTACTCCGTATCCTAACACTTGATTCTGAATCACCAAACCAGGCTTGAGACACACTTTAGAATTTGCCTCGCACAGGCTGCATCAATCTATGCTGGTCTGCCTATGTGGTCGCTTCACTCGGCTTTGCAACGTTTGACTCGTTCCTGACGCTTTCGCAGGTGTGCTCTCAGTCATGCCTGTCTAGTCATAGACGTCGGTGGATTTGAGGGACCAACGGATGCCCTTATTACTTTCCCGCATCTGCTTTGACACCTGGTAAGGAGGAACCGAATTATTTCAAAATGTGATGTGGAGCGATCTTAAAACTCTCAGATTAGTGATTATAATCCCTTTTAGCACTTCGTTTCCTTTCGGCTTCGGCTTATTGATTTATATTGGTAATGGTCCTTTGATACTTACCCCTTCCTCATCCCTGTGTGCTCCCTACTGGTCGAAAGTGGCTGATGCGTAGCCAATTCACTTTGACTGTTACATCGAGCCTGTGACGGAATCGGCGAAACGTATGAAGCGAAATTTCTCCCGCGTTCAGAAAGAGACCCAAAAATGCGAATGTGTTGAAGACACCTAATTCCACAGAGAGTATGCTATTTCCCTGCGAAGAGGGAGTGCGGGGAATTATCGACATCGGGAAATAAAATCGAAAGCAAAGAAAGCACAAGAGGGCGAGATAGTGCCAGACTGTTGGGTTCAATGGGGAAGCATTCGCATCTTCTTAAGTAGCAACGTAGAACTATCATGAGATTAAGGACCATCAAAAGGTGATTCGCGTCGCTAGGAGCTCACAAGACTCGAATTCTTGATCAAAATTGATCACTGGCAGTCGAAATGTTAAGTACATAGCCTGAAGTTGGACAACAAGTAACAATACCGAGGATCACGATCAACGCTTCTTCATTGACCTCCACACCTGCCTCGTACTCGTCACACTTTACGACCCCCATCAAACCAGAGAGCGCCGAACATTATTACACCAAAGGACCCTATACTAATTCATCTCACTCAAAAGAAGGTCAATCACAAATATTAATAGTATCCGACTGCATCCGACAAATACTGTATTTCAACTGTGACCAGATCCGAGTGATTTGGAAGAAAATGATTCATTCATGGCACTGATTGTTGTAATTGCTCAACCAATCCTTCTTTCTACCTCACAGAGGGGTGTCGTCGCACCTCAGATGTTTTCTTAAATGAACAGAACTGTGAACTATTGGTGTAAGTTTCTTGACAGACGGAATCTCGACCAATCAGCAAATCGACATCCTTTGCAGAGATTTTCGGTTATCCTCGGGGTTGTCGCTGCAGAGAGACGCGCTAGTCTTAGAGTCGTGAGGATCTTGCTTTGTCCAGAACAAGAATGTACGGAGAATGTCCTTGAGTGTCGATGCATCAGTACATTAAATGTCCAACTCATATTGCTGATCGCAATGCTTACTCTTTGAGTTCCATACACAAGAGCAGGAAGAATAGGTACTTTGGGCTGTTGAGCTGCCAAGTGATGACACTAGATGGTTAATTAACCCACTAGCAACCGAAATTGTGGCCCATGCCGCTGTATGACTGCCCAAGCCGTAGACAGCAAATATGGTCAATCTAATGGCTCAAGTATTAGAGACGGGATGGATCATTACGGGTGATTTCATACCCTAATGCGAAGAACGTCAAAGAAGTAAAAATTGATAATCGAAGGAACATTGATAGCGACAGATGCGCGTTGTTTGGGGATGACGCTTTAAAAGCACCCCAGTGTCGGTGAAGGGTGATAGCTGTATGTGCTTGAATTTGGTCAGAACTGGTCAATTCTTCCCAGTGTAGTAAAACTGATTTACTCAGGAGAGCAGTATTGATTATGCAGGCAACGAAGATGATGGCGGCACATACGAGAAATCTAGATCAACGCAGCCTCGCGTCTTGTAGGACACGAGCAGATTCAATTGACGTACATGGCACGATTACTGAGGACGCAGTAGAAGTGATCGGCGTTGCGCATTACCACAGAGGGTTCAGAGACAAACTGTTGGTAGAGAAGCTGGACTAAGCATGATAGGAAAACTGCAAGAGTCGGAAAGTGTCACCAGCATTGTAATGTAGGTCAACAATACAAATATAACCCAAGGAAACACTAGGATCTAGACGGTATTCAGTCTTCACTTGTGAAAGTGAGGTAGACATTACCATTGTGAAAACCCAATCACCGGGAGACTTCTTCCCAAATGTCAGAGATGATGAAAGGATATAATACTAACATATTCCCGTCAACAAATTAGTATCACAAGAGAAGACGAGATCTGCGTACATCAATGACTAAACAAGTGTGGCTCAGACCGCATCTGTCAAAGGTAAGAGGGACAGTTTATACAAGTAAAATTGACCGCACAGAGACGGAGTAGCATAAACCGAGACGGCCTGCGCCAAACAAGTCCCATAAGGAGGTCCTGAACCAGTTTGGTGACCCAAGATCAGCAGACGCGAGATGGCGTAAAAGATCCATGCAACCATTGAGCTGAACCACGCGCTACGCCGGTGAATATGGGGAGACCAAAGTGCGGCAGCCAGCACCGCTGAATTCAGGAATAGACCCAAGAAAGCTAATGTATTGAAGATGCCCAATTCCATGTAGAGTGAACGGTCTGAATCGTTATCGCGTAGAGATAGTGTTGAAAGAGTGTGAAGGTCGACTAACATTGGAAAAGGTAGACGAGAGAAAAGAAAACGGGCAGCCGTAGGGACAAATGAAGGTAGTGGGAAAGGCGAGATGTAGAAACTACCACATCATTGTAAGTAGTAATTCCTTTGAGATCATCAAAAGATGGTCGTTGTGACGAATGCGTGAGTTCGGTTATAAGTGGAAAATAAGAAAGAGATTCGCTCGAAAGACTGTGATAAGTGCTCGAATTATCTCTACCTAGCTATGGTGTACAAAGGTTCTTTATATACCTAGCTACGGGGTGAAAGTAATAACGGAAAATAAGTTGATCGGTACGAAAATAGAGTGAAAATTGTGGGTGAAGTCATAAAAGGTGTGTAATATAAAATACTTTTAGATTATTATACCGATAGCATCGGAGGCCAGCGCCGACGAATGGCTGATTAGGTAGATGCGATTAGTCGTGATGATGAGTAGATTCGTCTTGAGCCGGATGGAGGTAAGTGACTCGTCACGATTCCGTCACAGATTCACTTTGTTGATCTCGGATCTTACTATCAACAAGAGTTTGGATAATAGTGGTAGATTGGTGTCGTTGCCAATTTAAACGAGGAAGTTGTGGTCAAGCAGTCGCGGGTGCTCGGACCACACATACTTGCTAGTCCGAACAAGCGAGCAAGCAAGACGAAATCAAACGCCCATGATAACACCTGACGATTCTGTGCAAAAAAGATATATCTGTCGGGAAAGCTACTAAGTTACGGCCGATTCCATACAATTCTTGAAGAGAGTCACTAACATTAAGTTCGGTCTGGGAGGTACATTGTGACAATCACAATCATGATCATGTATTGGTTGGTTGGTGGGTTGTCATTACCTGTATGTATATCAATGAACAGATGTGGTCTTTGTCTATACCTACATCTTCCCAATCGGTGAGATTCTATCCTGGAAACCTGGGGCTTGATCAAGCATCATTTAAAAATACTATAATGCAATTGGCATCCTTCGTAAAGGTTCTTACAATCTCTTAGACGTAACGTCCTTTCATAGAGTCGTTAGAAAATTGCTCCCTCCAAAACATCCTGCGTGTAAAGCATTTTTGATCAAGACCATCATATATTGGAAAGAATACTTCTCGCTCTAATTCTCGCCCTCTAACTCCCCGAGTCGAACGTGATGGCAGCGTGGGTACTTGAATCCCCATTGAGATATAAATCACGGGCCTTGGCTTACTGATGGTCAAGCTTCCGGCCAGCCGTACTGTCATGTGTCGCCATGTGAAATTGGTTCGCAATGTGAAATTTACATTTAGCAGCTCAACACACCTACCCTCAGTGTCCTAAAAAAAACCATAGATGAATACAGTATACATAATGAGGGCTCTATTGTTATCTGATAGAAAATTGAAGTTGTTGAAGTATAAAAAATTCGAAAGCATGAAATCAGACCAACTTTTGTCACCCCCCTGGGCTCGGTGAAATGAATCAAGAAAGAATGTTCAAGAATTTATTACACAGAATCCTTTGATACATACATAGTGTCCTAAATATAATTTTCCGAACAATAAAACAAGGTGGAAAGCCCCAAGAAGTAGAGATCTTTGTGTTCGACTCAAGAGAGTGTGACAATCTAGGGGCTATTGAAACTCCGCATATGTAGAGTAGAGCGCTAAATTAATCTTTACTTCGCAAAAACAATGGTTCGTCCAGCTATTCACCATGAATCAGTCAGTCTAGCAACCGAGGACCTCATACAAAAGGCTTGTACTGATTTGAAAAATGGAGTTTTCAACTCGATTATCAATGCAGCTCGAAATTACAAGCTCCCATATGTAACTCTCTGGCGTCGATACAAAGGCAAGACAGAACATAAAGTCAAGGCACACAAAAAACAATTGCTCCTTACTGCTGCACAAGAAGAAGCACTGGTCAATTGGATCAAGTATCTTGGCATCACTGGTCACCCACTGAGCAAAAAAACCCTTCGTCCTAAGGTGGAATCATTGCTCCCAGCAGCTAAACAACGGCCCATTTCAAAATCCTGGGTTCGAAGGTTTCTCATCCGCCATCCTGAAATCAAGCTGGGACGGGGCAGTGGCCTTGATCCAAAGCGTGCGCAAGCATTCAACTACACAACCGTTCATGACCATTTTCAGCAATTGATGCAGCATATGAAGGAGACTGGCATACCGTGGATGAATGTCTATAATATGGATGAAAAGGGTATTCAAATGGGAGGCAGTCGAAAAGGGAAAGCCGAAAAGTTCATCTTCGACATAGTGGATAAATCACAGTATCGCCTGAAGAGCGACGATCTTCAGTTGGTTACAGTTATTGAAGTGGTTTGCGCTGATGGTACTCACACTATCAAACCATGCTTTGTCTTCCCCGGCTCAAGTGTGTTTGAAGAATGGTATCATGTCCCTGATGTCCTGTGAGTTGAGTGATTATAATATCATCATTGAAGTTATTGATCAATGTTTTTAGGATCGCGACATCTGAAAATGGATGGACTGACAACTGTATTGCACGAGAGTGGTTCGAAAAAAATTTGTTCCAGGTGCTAAGGCAAGGAACACATCAGGAAAACCAATTCTCTTAATATACGATGGGCATGGATCACACACCACACTCGAGATGATTGAATATGCCCGTGAAAATGGAGTGCATCTCTTCTGCCTTCCTCCTCACACAACTCATTGTCTTCAGCCACTTGATGTTGGAGTGTTTTCACC
>JAGDQM010000040.1:0-25893 GCA_017580835.1 Termitomyces bulborhizus
GTACTGGTGACGGTAATATCACGGGATGTGACGCACGTCGCGTCTTGGCTCCACTTTTGACTCGCATGGCGCTCATGTACGGCAAGGAGAAAGACGGCGACCACGACGCGGCAGGTATGTCATGTATCTCTATCCTCTCACTCTCATTCTCACTGCATTCTTTAGACCAGACAACAGACCCCGGTTTCATCACTTTCTTCTCAAAGCTCCCACCAAAATCACCAGAAACAGGAACGCTACGCCTTTTTCACAGAACAGGCAGCGATGAATTTTACTCGGTCTACGGTGCAGACGCGCTTTTTGTTGCTCAACACACGTTTCATACCAACTCTGTCATAAAATACCTCGGGGCTGGCGGACGTGCCGCCGGCCTACCGACAGTCTCCCTCAAAGTCACTGTCGCACAAATGCTGCTTCGCGAAGCACTGACCGTGAAGCAGCTTCGCGTGGAGATATGGATACCTGAATCGGGGCAAGGCAAAAAATGCACCAAGTTTCGGCTGGACAAAGAGGTAGGCTATGACGTTGTGTAGGGTGCTTTTGCTAACAGCGCAAGAACCTTAGGCCTCCCCAGGCAACCTGCAAGAAGTCGAGGACCTTCTCTTTGTCGACTCTGATCTCCTCTCGGCTCCAATAGTCATGGCTATCAAGCTAGCCACGGCGCCTGCTGGCTCTGGCGCGAAGCTGAAAACAGTTGGCATCGCTTTTGCAGATACGAGCGTGAGGCAGCTGGGTGTCGCAGACTTTGTTGACAATGACCTCTTCTCCAACACGGAGGTATCATGTTATATTAGCTGCTAAACTTCGACTTTCCGCTAAAAACTATATCACAGTCCCTCGTCATCCAACTATCAGTAAAAGAAGCTATCGTACCCACTGGCACAACCTCTGGAACGACCGATAGGGATATCGACTTGAACAAGCTCAAGGCTGTCTTGGATCGGTGCGGAGTAGTAGTTTCTGAAAGAAAACCTAGTATGGTTCGAACAAACTGTCGACTCTCTTCTCGACTCACCTGCCTTTAGGTGAATTCACTGCAAAAAATATCGTTGACGACGTTCCACGCCTTCTTCAGCCTTCAACGGTCACTAACGCCTCCACCGCCGACGCAACGATGACTATCCGTAAGGATGAATTATTTACATTTGCCGTTTCTAACATGTAATAGCCGAACTATCCTTCCCAACCGCACCAGCTGCGCTATCCGCTCTCTTATCCTACCTTTCCCTCTTGTCTGATCCGTCAAACCACGGAGCATACACTCTCCGCACCCACGACCTTTCACAATACATGAAACTGGACGCTAGTGCACTACGGGCGCTCAACTTGACAGAAGCTCTAGGCAATGCAGTAAGTCGTTTGCATCGAATGAATCGATCTAATTTCCGGTTGCAATTAGGGAACCACGACTCGCAATACTACACTGTTAGGACTGCTCAACAAATGCAAGACTGCGCAGGGGACGAGATTGCTTGGTACATGGCTCAAACAACCTCTTGTCAACCTTCATGAGATTCGTGAGTTCCACTCACTTCTACTACGTTTAAGTACTTATGCTCTACGTTACATAGGCAAACGACAGGACCTGGTTGAAACTTTCTTTGACGACACCAATACCCGTCGGACTCTTCAAGTCTGTGTTTCACCCTTCACCATCAGCATCAATGCTTAGGCTGATTCTTCTCAGGACGATTACATGAAAGTTATGCCAGACATGCATCGTCTCAGCAAACGGTTCCAAAAATCAGTGGCATCTCTTGAAGATGTCGTCCGTGTCTACCAAGTTGTTATCAAAGTACGTCACTTTTCTCTCACACGATGTCTTTCTCCGACCAGACCCACTAGCTTCCTGGCCTGATCGAAGCTTTGGAGGGCGTTCAGACAGAAAAAGAAGGGCATACTGCCCTTATCGAGGAAGTATATCTTAAAACACTCAAGGTTTGGCGGTCCCATTCTCTGCGTGATGAGAAAATGCTATACATTCGACAACAGGAGCACGACGGAAGTCTTGGGAAATACGGAGAGATGGTAGAACAGACTCTGGACCTTGAAGAGCTTGACAGCCATAACTACGTCATCAAACCGGATTATGACTCAAAACTACAGGATCTTGCGGAAAAGCTCACAAAGGTGGACTCCAGGATTATTCTTCACGAAAGATTTTCTCATCTATGACACGCTAGACCCGAGACGGTCTGGACAGAGAACATCACGAGGTCGGTAAAGACCTTGGACTCGAACTTGACAAGAAACTACATCTTGAAAATAATCAAGTATACGGCTACTGCTTCCGCTTGACCAAAAGTGTAAAGAATCCTCGTTTACCGACCATCCATGTTCATGTTGATTGAAAGCAATTAAACAGGATTCGAAAGCACTCACGAAAAAGTACATTGAGATCGGGACAAACAAGGGCGGTGTATTCTTCACGACCAAAAGGCTCAAGGAACTTGCTGAGGACTTCAAAGAGTATTCCCAGAGTTACACAAGGACCCAGAGCAGCCTTGTCAAGGAAGTTGTAAGCATTGCTTGTAAGCTCCCGGTCTTCTTCATTGCGGAAAACGTCGACTCAGGTATAGCATAGCAACATATACTCCCGTTCTTGAGGCCCTCGACAACATAATTGCTCATCTCGATGTAATACTGAGGCATGGAGGATCTTTCCGTCACTTCGAGTCCTCTACTAATCTAGCCGTTACCCGCCTTCAGCTTAGCACATGTATCTGCGCACTCCAGAGACGCCTACGTGAAACCCAAAGTCATTGAAAAAGGTTTGGTCATTTAAGGACTCAAAAACGGCCGACTGTGACAATGCCTTCCACAGGTTCAGGTAATCTCATCCTTCGCGAATCACGACATCCGTGTCTCGAAGTTCAAGACGATGTTTCTTTTATACCTAACGACGTTGAGATGATTAAAGGTGAGCTCTGCTTACATCTTGTGCCTCTTCTCATGTATCCGACAGACAAGAGCGAATTTCACATAATAAGTGAGTTTCGGTGACCGCAATCCGACGGTACACTGAAGCATATATTCAGCCGGTCCTAACATGGGTGGAAAGTCGACATACATCCGCCAGGTACCGCATTGCCTCTTCTTTATGATTTTACTTGTCTCAAGGTTCCATAGGTTGGCGTTATCGCACTGATGGCACAGATCGGTTGCTATGTCCCATGTACGGAAGCACAGGTGCCAGTTTTCGACTCTATCTTGTGTAGGGTTGGTGCTGGGGATAGCCAGCTTAAAGGCGTATCCACCTTTATGGCTGAGATGTTGGAAACTGCAACCATCCTTCGGGTATGTATGTTGACAGCAACGTGATATGTCCGAAGCCCATTGTTTTGTCTTAGTCTGCCACTAGGGATTCACTCATCATCATTGATGAGCTCGGAAGAGGTACGTTTGGAAAGTGACTGGTGATCGTAGTCTAATCACGTCGATTAGGCACATCCACATACGATGGTTTTGGCCTTGCTTGGGCCATTTCAGAGTGCGATCTCAAACGGCATTTTTCCGGGCGTGAACATGATACTGACCACGAAACGTAGGCACATCGCCTCTGAGATCCGAGCCTTCTGCCTCTTTGCGACACACTTCCACGAGCTTACGGCCCTCGACCAGCAAATTTTACACGTGAAGAATCTCCACGTCGTTGCACACGTCACTTCTACTGGTGAAAAGTCGCAGGACCGGGACATCACCCTCTTGTATAAAGTGGAACCAGGTAGATTAAAATCTATTGATTCCAGTCGCGTCGGTGTTAACTTCCATGATTAGGTATCTCTGACCAGAGCTTTGGTATTCATGTTGCGCAACTGGCTAACTTTCCTGAAAATGTTGTTAAAGTGAATCACCCTCTTTGGTTATCCAGATATCGTTCTGACCTCTTGATAGCTCGCCAAACGCAAAGCCGACGAATTAGAAGACTTTGGCACAGGTAAGCGTATCAAAATCTTCATTTCAATCATTTACATCTCTCATGCACGCTGATGATAGACGTAGCGGGTCCAGAAGAGGAAGCCATACCCGCTGACGTCACAGAAGAAGGTCTACAAATCATGGAAGACTTCCTTAGGACATGGTCTTCCCAAACGTCTGACAACGATGGCGAAGATGTCGTCATGAGAGACTCGGATCCAAATTCTGACCTTCAGTTGCAGGAACTCCGGAAAAGCATGGAAGAGTTTCGCCCTCGAATAGAAAAAAATCGCTGGCTTCAGTCAGTACTGTCTTCACTCTAAGATTTTCCTCCTTGCTAGAACGGCCCTACTATACCAAAATGTATATGTTAGATCGCGCTTTGATATGTTCTGTATGATAGTAATTACCCCGATTGTCTTGTTATGAATGTCGTATGTACTTGCCGGATTCTTTGCAGAATACTACTGGTAATGAGCCGTCGCTGAGGCAATGTTTATCCCAGTATGGCCATCTCAAGTTTTTGCTATTTCTTATACAACTTGCACCCAGCAGAATCTTTCTGGTCAGTATCAACCACGATCAGGAGTTTGGCAGGCATGAATGTAGCGATACTACAATCTTGAGCTTCGAGAAGCGGACCTTTTTTGGTGCTTTTCGCATGTAGTTGAGTACTCGAAGAGGTGTCACCAATACTTTCTTCGCTGAGCCCGGAGTCCTCGCCACTAGGACCTTTTATCAGATCACCATTTTGTAAGATAATAAATTGTCTTGTTACGAATGGCGTGCTTGCCAAAATCTATAATATTCTCACTTTAAACTGCTGCGTTATACAGTGATTATGAGCATGCGACTTCAAGTATCTGCTATCCTAATTGTCAGCTGCATCCAATATATCACTTTCCGGCACAACGTGGGTTCCAACCGAAGCAGCAGGCGTAATATCAGCACCAAAGAGGCGCATGCTCAATGCACTTACAAAAGGTAAGCAAAGACATTCAAGATAGCTATAGAGAACGAACCGTTTTGCCTTCTTGTTCATCATCAGTGTCAATGACACATTTGATTTCCAGATGGAAAGAAAGAGGTCATGTGTGAGTCTAATGAACAAATTTACTTCGTTAGCCATAATTACGTTTGGAAGGTTGAGATTATGAGCATACACTGCGCCTTCCAGCTCTGCGGGTGGTATCCTGATAGCATGACTTCCGATGGCTACAAAGCGAAACATGGGAGTTAACATCGGGTCACCCAAAAATTAGTTTGTGACGTACGTAGCCCCTCTACCATGATTTTGAAAGATTTCGCGAAGGAAGTCACAAGTGGGTAATAACTTTGCATAAGGATCTTCAACGACGACAGATCCGCCGTAATGATTGTTTCCGGCTTCACGAATGGCAGAATCACTGGCAGGCCTTCCCCAAGAACACGGAAGTGAGATTCGGTCCCTGCAGAAGCCTTACCACCCTCTTGTTTCGAGAACACCTTGGTACCGGCTGCGAAGAGACGGATGCGGGCATAGTCATTGTGCTCCACGACCGATTTGACGAGATCGTTGGCGAGATAGAGTGAACGAACAACTTCACCCGTAGGATTACGGATGAGGACATTAGACGAGGGGAAAGCAGGTGTGAGGGAATGGCGTTCACTGTTATCATTGGTGAAAGGGAACAGTAATACTGAAAAGAGGGACTTACATGCAATTCCTGACAATGGGATCGGTAGGAGGAAGGAAAGTGAAAGGAGGTTCCTTGAAAACGCCACCGCCACCGCCGTCTTTTGCTTTGTTATCTTTTCCCTTTCTCGAGCCTTTAGCGATCAGTTCGGCGGTGGATATTGCCTCGGTAGCGACTCCAACAGCAGCACTTTCAGAAATATTCCCAAGTTCAGCGGTTGATACTCCGGCTTTGGGTTTCTTACTGCCCTTCTCTAACCTTGGCTTCTTTGCGTCTTGATTCCCCTCAACCGGCGGGCTAAGTTCTCTCTTTCTATGAAGGATTCAATGAATTGGCACGTGAACAAGCCTGATTGCTGTGTCAAACTGACAACGTACCTAGCACCTCCATCTGCCGATGCTTTTCTCTCAAGCACCGCTACGAAGAACCCACCAGTGTCCTGCAAATGAGGATACAGCCGTAAGCTACATTCATCACATGGAAGAATCAGCACATCTATCATGTCTGCATTGTGTGATCCGTACCTCCTATGTAAATTATAGTGCTCGACATCCGCTGGCGGCCAATGACCTCCTGTCAGTTTCGATTTAGAGTTGTCTTTGGAATCCTCAGAGGCAAGGTACTCTTCATATGTGGCATAAATGGTATTGATCGTACGGTCAACACTTGGGCGCCAGGTAGTGAGGCCCGGGCGGCGTTTAAGGGCGGGAAGCTTGTCAGAGACATCGACGAGGGCGAAATCTATGAAGTTTCGTATCTATTATCAGAATATATGGTTGTGCGCCTACCTGGGTTAGCCTTGAGTGCTGCGACAAGTACAGCCTCATTTTCGACGGGATTTAGAGAGCAAGTGGAGTACACGATACGGCCGTCAGGCTTCAGTAGTTTCATCGCACGCTGCAGAATGCGGACTTGAAGACTGATCACAGATTCGTTCATCGTTCAATTTCAAATTTGATATTATATGAAACGAACCTATGCAACCCATTCCCATCCATGGGTTGCCAGCTCTTCCATATCCCCACATTCTTACGCAGAGTCCCGTCACCACTGCATGGTACGTCGCACAATATTCGATCGAATAGCAACTGGCCAGTACGCTCCTCCCCATTAGGTCCCGATGGACTGGCAATCCTCATGGCGGGATATATCGAGGCATCAAGATTAGTCACCATTAGAGCAGGGCTCGGTAAGCGGGCGGACTGGTGAATGAGGAGATGAGTGCGTTTCTGGTCACTGTCATTCGCGATCAAGAGACCGGTGGGGGTGGATGCAGCAGTGACAGAATCTTGCGCATGGAGGGCTTCAAGAAGTTGAGCCGTCTTGGAGCCAGGAGCTGCACACATGTCCATCACCTGAGCAAGATTGAGTGATGATTGATATTTGAAGTTGAAGTCCGGAAATGATGAGACAAACCTTGTGATGTGGCTCAACATCCAGAAAAAGTGGAGGCAGCATGCTCACAGCTTCTTGCCGCGAGATGTTTCCCTGAAAAGCTGTCAGCCAAGGATAAGTATACGGAAATGGACAAAAACGTACAACTTCGGTTTCAAAGACTAGGAAAGAGTGGAACTTCTTAAATTCGGGCGATTTGCGAAGGACCTTCTTAGGAACATTGAAGTGCCAGGCTAAACCATCTGGATACCTATGAGGGAAAATCGCAACCAGTTGAGTGCATTAACATGAACAATGACGAACCATGAAATTTGTACTGGCGGGGGTATTCTTTGGTCTTCGAAGGTGACATCACTTAGAGCAGGTACGTGCACGTCTTTGATTGTCTGATTGAGCGTGTTTGCCACCCTGCTCTCCAATTGAACAGTTATATCGCGATTGGATGGAGCGAAGATCACTCACTGACGACTTCCTGCGACGCGAAACGTGGTAGGCAAGTGCTGTTTAAACGCATCATAGAATGTCTCCCACTCTTCCTCGGGAACTAAATTCTGAGCTTGATAGTAAGTCCTGAACCGTTCATTATCCATGTCGACCTTGTCAATGGCGTCTGAGCGATATTCGTCATCAGAATCCTTTCTTTTTCTTTTGGATCCTAGCACGAATGATTTACGTCCGGTTTGCTATTAAGGCATTAATTGTGCGGCGGGCATAGCAAAACAAGCATACTTTGGTTCTGGCCATGGCGAGCGATTGCAACTTTTTTTTCGCACACGTGCTCGAAATCTATCTCGATCATCTCGATAAGATAGTGCGCGCCGATCATCTATCCCAAAATTTCTCAACTCTGAAGTTTGTACGACAAGTCGAATCACAATGGCACCGCTCACTCATCCATCGATCGTGGGTAAGTCGTTTCATAAATTTTACTCGCCCAAAGTTACTAATCATGATTCACAGACGGTTGGTTCCGCGAAATCTCCCCTCAATGGCAAGGACAGGCCATGACTTTGAAGGTCAACAAGATTCTGCACGTTGAAAGATCGCTCTTCCAGGACGTTCTTGTCTTTGAGTCAGAGACATTTGGAAACGTTCTTGTCCTAGATGGTGTCATCCAATGCACTGAGCGCGACGAATTTTCGTGAGTTACAGATCGAACTCATGATCTCGCGATCTCACAGATAAAACATCGCGAAGCTATCAAGAGATGATTGCTCATCTCCCTCTTGCGAGCCACCCTAACCCCAAAAAGGTTCTGGTTATCGGCGGCGGCGACGGTGGCGTCGTCCGGGAAGTTCTCAAGCATGACACTGTTGAGGAAGTCGTTCTTTGTGACATTGATGAGGTTCGTTTTCCCTGTTCTATCAACAATTTGGCATCCTATCTTATGTATCTCTGGATTCTTTAACTTCTCATCAATTAATTCTCTCTTACATGGTCTTAACCTTCTTGTCAGGCGGTTCCCCGCGTCTCCAAGCTTTACCTCCCCCACATGGCCGCCCTTCTCTCTGATCCTCGCGTGACCGTCTTCATCGGTGACGGATTCAAGTTTCTTGCTGACAACACTGCTACCTACGATGTCATCATCACCGATTCTTCGGATCCCGTTGGACCCGCCGCTGCGCTCTTTGAAAAGCCCTATTTCCAACTCCTACATGATGCTCTCACCCCCGGTGGCCATATCTCGACCCAAGGCGAGTGTTTGTGGTTACACCTCCCTCTCATCGAAGAGCTTCAGAAAGTTACCCGCACTATCTTCCCTGTCGCTGAATATGCCTTTACCACTATCCCGACCTACCCTTCCGGCCAAATCGGATTTGTTATGTGTTCTAAGGAGCCTGGACGTGACTTGCGCACCCCGGTTCGCAAAGTGCCCAACACTAGGTACTATAACAGCGAGGTTCACAAAGCGGCATTCGTCCTGCCAGAGTTCGGACGCATCCTGCTCAAGGAGGGACGTGACGTACTCCCCAAATTTGGCCGTGCCGCACGTGCAATCAAGAACCTGAGTGAGGGCAAGTCTACTAGAAAAGTTCTTCTCTTGGGAAGCGGTTTCGTTGCTCGTCCCTGCGCTGAGTACATCGTGCGCGAGCCTTCCAACGAGTTGACCGTCGGTAAAATAATTACCTCTTATCAACTGTTCATACCTTTAATGTATCTCTTTAGCCTGCCGTACTCTTGAGAAGGCGAGAGCTCTTGCTGAAGGTCTTCCTTCCACCACAGCAGTTTCGCTTGATGTCCTCAACACGCCTGCATTGGAGGCTGCTATTGCTGCTCACGATCTCGTCATCTCCTTGATTCCCTATACTTATCATGCTGCCGTCATTTCCGCAGCCATCAAAGGAAAGACACACGTTGTCACTACCAGCTACGTCTCCCCGGCTATGCGTGAGCTCGATTCTGCTGCCAAGGAAGCAGGCATCGTTGTGCTCAACGAGATCGGTCTCGACCCTGGTATCGATCACTTGTACGCTGTCAAGACTATCGATGAAGTCCATGCTAAGGGCGGAAAGGTCACTATCCTTTCTATCTTGACTAGTAGCATCTTATCTCTGTTCTATAGGTAAAGAAATTCCTTTCCTATTGTGGCGGTCTCCCTGCCCCCGAGTGCTCAGACAACCCTCTAGGATACAAGTTTTCTTGGTCCTCACGCGGCGTCCTCCTCGCGCTGCTCAACTCGGCCTCTTTCCTTGCCTCTGGACAGATCCTATCCGTCCCTGGCTCAGAGTTAATGTCGCACGCCAAGCCCTACTACATTTCCCCCGCCTTCGCGTTCGTCGCATACCCCAACCGTGACTCGACACCCTTTAGCAAGTGGTACAATATTCCCGAGGCTGAGACTGTCGTCCGCGGTACGCTGCGCTACCAAGGTTTCCCTGAATTCATTGGCGCTCTCGTGAAACTTGGATGGCTCGACCAGACTGAAAAGCCGTGGCTTGTTGATAGTTTGACCTGGGCAGAGGTTACACAGAAGGCCATTGGTGCGAGTGACGCCGCGGAAAGGTACACTAGATTTTTTTCCGACCCTGCCACAAGGCAAGATTCTGACATGACCTTTCCACAGCACACTCGTCGCACGTGTCAAGCAGCTCTGCTCTTTCCCAGACGAATCAGAAGCCACCCGCATTATCTCAGGTCTGCGCTGGATCGGCCTCTTCTCTCAGACAGAGAAGGCCGCTCCTCGCGCTGGCAACCTCCTCGATACGCTCTGCGCACGTCTGGAGACACTCATGAAGTATGAGGAGGGAGAGCGTGACCTTGTCATGCTACAGCACAAATTCGTCGTTGAATGGGCTGATGGAACTGAGGTCAGTTTCCCTTCCTGAAGCTGACAGAGTAATTGACATTTTCGGGTGGCGCAGCAAACTCTCACTTCAACCCTCGAGGCATACGGCAGCCCCAAAGGTCACTCCGCGATGGCTCTCACGGTCGGTCTTCCTGCAGGTATTGCGACCCAGCTTATCCTTGATGGTGTCTTGAGCACTCCGGGTGTTCAAGCCCCGTATTCGAAGGAAATCTGTGACCCCATCCGTGAAATCCTGGAGCGCGAGGGACTCGGTCTTATTGAGAAAGTTTTGTAAATGAACGAAAAATATTGATTATCCCAATGCATTTGTTTGTAAAATATTATGCTTCATGCTTTCAGACGTATCACCCCCACCTCTCTGAATCTTGACTGCGACCCCACGACCTGAGTACCGTGTCACAAAGGAGAAAATAGGCCATTCTTGTGTTTGGTCAGTCGACCAAATTGCGAGACTCAATTGAGCGCTTAAGCATACACGTCGAGCTGTCATAGTGCGATTTGCAACGAAGACAAGCAGGCGTCCATCGAGACAAGGTTGTGACCTTATAATTACGCAAAAGTTACGCAAAAGACATTTTCCTGTACAACTGATGGACGATGAAGTCAACTTGAACTCCAAATGCTCACGACCTTGTCCGCCAACCCAGATATCCGCTAACAAAAAGTCCATCCCACCTCCAAACGTATCCTCATAATCCCAGGTGGGTTCACCAGCACCCTCCATATTCTTCAGGATCGCTTGACGGTAATAGTCACGGAAGGGGTCCACAGTAGAGTCCCCCGATGTGTTTGAACTTTGAGTTCAAGGGTCCTTCCGACTGCCATAGCCATCAATAAAGGACAATTATATCAATACTGCAAGATTCTTGTAGAAGCAATCTCCGGGTAGGGATAAAATGGCAGATACATCAGGATTGGCAGAGGGCTCCTGTGTCGCACACAATGTTATTAGATATGACAGGTGGCGTAGTCGAGCCCGTCGATTGACAAGATGCGCAGTTATGGGACTACCGTTTGTAGAGAAGTAAGGGAAAATAATAGCGTGATAACCAGAGATTATATACTGAGTATGTAGACTCCTGGCGCTGATACCGCGACCCAAGGGGCCGTCGCTTGGTAGGCATCAAATTTGAAATTAGCCTGCACAATATAATGGTTTTCAGGCAATCGTGAAACTGTTCCCAGTCGATAAAGCCGTATCATAGAAACTCTGGAAGGAATGAAGCATCAGATAGGGCGTTAGGCAGATTGTTACCCGACACAATAATGCCATTAATATCCTGCAGAATAAATGTCTTGCCTGGATTGATGCTGGAAACGAAATGCTCATGGTCGGTCCTAGCAAGCACAGAGTTTGCCTACACCGCCAATTCTTGTCTTATCTCATCCTGAGCTCGTCATCACACATTACGCATCACTACTCAACGCCTCTTGGACATTTTAGACTAGAGGAGCCTTGTACTTATCATGTTCTGAAGCTGACCGAACTCGTTTATGATCGACCACAATATCACATATGTCATAGAACAACAGACTCGAGGATCCTACAAGGGACGCGATTCCGGCACCATACAAAGGCAACCGGACATATAAGCTTAGAGGAACAACCCAGAAACGAGGTATAACTATAACTGCGAATATAGACCATTCCTATTAAATTACAAGAAAAAAGATCGCATAGTCCACGTAGCAAGTAAAAAAGCAAGACCAACGACTCCATTCAAAGCAAATCCATGATCTTATACATGATCTTCCGGGCGCGGTGAATTCGGAACGGGCGTATGCATCAAACGAGTCGACCATGCCGAAAAGTGTCTGCCTAGCATCCCTTGCGCCTGCATCGCCGCAAAGACTGATCTGCGCCTGTCGAGTGGACTCGTCGCAAACTCATAGCCTTCCTCTCCCTCCATAACAATTTTCATCGTGTGTGGGTCAATACGAAACTTCCTGTTAGACAGAACCTGCCTGATTTCCTCTTGGCCTTGACGTCCCGCCAAAAGCTGACCGATGCCTGTCTGGGCCCCAATGGATACGGCTGATGCAATGGTACCAGGCTCATGACGGAGACTTAGTCTTCGTCTCTCTACTCCATGGAAAAAATGTATCAAACAGGCACAAATGGCAAGGAGGACCATGGTGGCTGTAAGGATATGCACGGCGATCGAACTGTCGAGGTAACGATAATCAGGGTGATAAAAGTGCAACAGAAGCTAAGACACACCTCAGCCATACACGGTTCTGGAATGTCATGAGTTGCATTGTCAGAGGCTCTTTGTGTGGTAGGAAAAACACATTGCTCGCGACGAGGGTTAGATAGGTCGTCTATCGTTATGGAATCAAAACCACTCCTCACTCAACGTGACGAAACATACATAGACCTTAGTCGACAGATCCACAAAGCGACCAGCATCAAAACTTCCGCTGAGACCCTGAGGGCTTTGTGCTGCCGCCTGTAACACAGCGGCTGGGAGCTGCAACCTCGTCGCGTCCTGCCTTTCAAGCACGACTACACTCGGACCCGGATCCGGGAAATCGAACTGGACACCATTATACGCACGCCCGTTCAAAGGCGATCCGGTAACGTTCGCAGAGAGCGAAGAAAAATTCGAGGACGACGAAAACGGACCGAGCTCTGTCACCTGTGAGAGGTTCCCAGTCGCAAGTTCAACGTGGACATTGACGTTCAATAAAGTTATCGTGGGGGAGCACAATGTGGCTGATACTTTCGGAGGATTTGTGTCATTACTACATGCAATGTTTGGTCAGTGCGGATAAACCATTGATAGAATGTGCATACGTAAAGAACCAAAAGATAACAGGGCTGAATCGTGACATCGGCTCTGAGGCACACTGTGGCAAATCAATCCCTGCAGAAGTTTAGACTTTCAGACGACTTGAATACGACCAGAGAGCCTAACGCTTACCAAACTGATGCTGTTCAGTCGTGTTCTCTACATTCCAGCTCATACTGCAGTCGTTTGAATCCACAGAATTATTCCAACCTCCCGAGTGACCTGGCAACTGTGTCATGCTGACCTGATTGAAACATTCGCAACATTCACTTGTACGAAAAACAGGCGCTGCATACATGGACGGGTAAACAATTGGTGTCACTCCTGACTGCCGCAGTATTTGTTATCACGGTGCCATTGGAAGCAAGGTCTCTCGGTAACTAAAACCAGGCAGGTTCCTTACTGATGAATACACCTTTTGAATAAGAACTCACATCAAACGGCGCGATAGTATATCGGTCATGAATAAAGGGAGGATCAGGGAGATTAAACAGCACAGATGCAGAGGCAAATCCAGCCGCTGTTAGAAACGCTACATAAACTTATCAGCCACGATCACCAATGGATTTTTGAACGACCTCTTACATGTTAAATCATGGAACTGATCATCTTGGTTGAGTCCGATGGCACCTAAATTGTTCCGTGTGGCGTCTAATTCGAATGTGATGCATAAGTAGAGGCTGCATACAGATCACATTGAGGGAACGTACCTGGCAGCGGCAACCAAGCATCCTTTACATTAAGGAGGGCCGACGACAGAGGCTGGAATAATAACGAAAGGAGAACCATAAGACTGGAGAGTGCCACAAGCCAATGTCTATTAGATGCTGCATTCATCCATACGATGAAGTTACTGCAAGAACTTTAGTTGGCACGAAATAAGAGGTGCCATTTGCACGCACTTGACCCTCGTATAATCTAATAACAGACTGCGATGAGGCGGGGAGTCTCCGTAAACAAGGTCCACATATGGCTAAAAGGATTGTCAAAAGAGTTTGAGCATCGAGCAATGATGAGGCCCAGTCACACCTGCATCTTTTTAATTTCAAAGTCTGTCCATATCCACAATGCGGATACCTGGTCTCGACCTCAGTTAAGAAGAGTCCGTCTATGGCAAGCGACGTACGATCGCAGCTACAGCAACGGGAGGTAGAGTCTATTTTAGAGGTATGCGTCATGAACGAAAGCTAATATAACGTTGCGGAGCTGCCTCACATAGACGTAATGAAGGACACCCGTCTCACTTCCAATGTCTCTCTTCGTAGGCCATCCTAAAATACAGATATAGGCGTTAACCAATAGAAAGAAAGATGTGATATACCTTGATTCTTGTTGCTGAAGTGGAGTGCCACTTCCAGTCCGATGGCACCTGCAACCAAGATAACAGCGAAGGGAATCCAAAAGTAGGGTCTGAGCGGCCAAGGTACCCAACCAGGATCTTTCTCCCGGTCCATCCGCGGAGAGGCTTGACGTGGTCATGAGGACTAGGCATTTGATAGAGGTGGAGGACTCACCTTGAGCACTAAGATTGTCCGTCAAGTCTCGATATGTGGCGAACTGCACATGAGAAGGTTCGGGATCAAGCAGGCGTTGTGATGGAGTAGAGGGAGGTGAATATGGCGCCGAGTTAGGCGGCAGATCCTAAACATAATGTGAATATCTGTGTCCAAGGAGGATCTATGAGCTCACAACAAAGGTTGGTGTCGAAGGAGGGACAGATAAGGCACCCTTTGGCAGAGGCAAGATGCCATTTTGCATGGGAGATGAACGAGCCACAGGGGGCGACAAAAGCTGAGCATGGTCCTCATGGGCGGAAGCAGATAGATAAGGTTCTGGAGACGAAGATTGAGAAGGCGGGGAAGAAGGGAACATAGCTGAATGGATCAAAGCCAGCGAGTGCAATGAGGCACAGTTTTCGAGCTATAGGCCTATCACATCTTTGGTTCTTCTCATCAACCGTCAGAATGATGAATGTTCGACCTCTGCGTTGCAACAGCAACGGTCATCGCCGCTTCCAAGCAGAGCCATGAGCTGATGTATTGGTCATTACCTCGAGGCCATATACTATTTCCATCTACCTTGTCGGACTTTGATTCCAAATTCCAAATTCAGGTTTAACGCCAGCTCTCAGCAGCATTAAGCTTTTGTTTCTTCCTCAACATACCATGTAGGCTTGGCCCTCGAAATATGACCTATCTGACTGAGCTCGTCACAGCATAGATTCATCGACGTTTTTACCAACCCCTAGGTGACTTGATCAAGATGTGACCGTCACCCATATGCTTTGTGTGCTTTTTCCTTCCATACCCGTAATTCTACTTCCCTGTGCAGGTACAGTGGCCTTACTTGATGAAAATAGCTTTTGAATTAAAAACCTCAAGTACCAGTGAACTGACTAAGTAACCAACCCGGTTTCGACGTCGTAGTGGGAGAGTAATGGAACTGAGATAGAATGTGTACCTGACGGTCTAGTTCTGATGTCTATAATCAGCTGTCGACCTTCATGTCGGCTGTGCTATATCTACTACGTGCTTCGTTTATAATGTATATCTAGTTTAATCCAACTTGGGGAACTCTATATTGCTATCCTGTGCATCGCCGTTCCATCCACTCTCCTGGATTTTGTTCACAGAACTTTGGGCCACCTCTCGGGCGGCGACACCATGTTTGTTCTTGTAGAAGATGATGCTGCCTTCCTCTTCGACGAACAAACACTTGGTGAAAGAGCGGTACAAGGCGTACCAAGTCGGCTATCACCAACAATCAAGCTTTGAATATACAGACAGGTGTTCGAAAACGTACCGTAGAATCGTAGTTGTAATCGTCCTTCAAAACAGTTTTGATAGCCTTTGTTATCTGGGGTCCGTTATCTGGATGACAAAGAAAAGAGTTAAACAAACGGTAACGGCATATTATTTGAAACGGCTTACAGAACGGAGCCTTGATGAAGAAATCTATCAGAAATATTGTGAATACATATCATCCCCATGATTTTAAATAAATAAACATACGGTGTGCCACATGATCATGTGATATATTGTGGAAGAAAAAACGACCGCACCACCCAAGAAGAGGCCTGTCAACGGTCGCTGCAGCACCTCGAAGGAATGACCATTCTGCCTTTCTATAGTGAGGAATCGTGGGGTCTGAATGGTGTAAATATGTGAACATGACTAGAGACCAGCAAGAGGGGATGTCAGGGCAGCAAAAAATTACTCGCGCTGTACATACCGATCCTGGAGAAGATGACATTCGTATTTGGTGAGTTACATGCACATGACAAAATGCAATCATCGGTTACCAGTGATTGGTTAGCTGTTGATGCTATCAAACGCGACAATTCCAGCGCTTATGAAGGAATACACACCAAGTAAGGCGCGAGGTAATATTTCAAAACGAGGGTAGGTCCAACGTAAGCCATAGCAGTCAGCATTGCAGTTAAGGCTACATTAGAAATGATGATGGAGTTACCTAGGGAAATTGAATTCGTCAGGAGGTCTCGGTGTCAGTGTGATTGCTCACGTTGCTCCGGCTTGAACAATGGGGAGTCCGGGTCAAAGTGATTTGTGCCGGGAGGGTACATCTTCGAACCCATGGTGTTCTTTGTGAGGTAGACCCACCAGCCACTGCACGAACATCACATGGATAATAAGATTTCGACGATGACGGGGAGCTCACAATCCTTGCATGATGAACATGCGAGAAAACGTCCAAATTGGTGTTTCCTCAAAAACCTCAGCATAGTCAAATTTAGTAGCCTTTTTCTCTGAGGGAAGGTTGTATTCGCTGCGAAGGTATGGGACGTAGTTCTCATCACGTTCCATTGAAGCGGTTGCTTTCTATACGGAGGAGAGTCATTTGGATGGGAACATGGATTCAAGGTCGGACTTACATGATGAGCATGATGAGTAGAGCGCCAGGCATAATAAGGAATCAAAAGCCACTATACTCGGTTCAAAGAATGCATGCGTAACTCGCAGATGAGACGTACAGTATGAAGAATGAATCCGACGACATTGTTAATCCTGTTATCCTCAAAGAGTGTGCCATGTCCGGCATCGTGTCCTGTCATAATCAGCAATTAACGTCAGTACAGGCCAAATGAAACGATCATACCTAAGCAGAAAATCCCGGCCCAAACCATTCCCTGAATCCAATAGTATGTGCACCAGAGGATAACCTTAAGTAGAGCTTTGTTCCATCCAGATGTCACGAAGCCTGAGAAGTCCGTGTCTGCCCAAGGCCCGATCAAAGACGCAAGCTTGAGAAGGAGAAGAGCGAAAGTAATGTCGCGGGCAACATAGGCGGCTGCTTTGATTGGATCCTCTAAATGGTTCTGTCAGTAAGTTGATCGCACGTAACTGATCAACATTACTCTTTAAGAGATGTTTTGGTACCGCATCGTGAATTTCCTTCAACGTCACAGTAGGTGGCGAGAAAGGCTTCTTTAGTCTTCACCATATTTGATCAGCTGAAAGGAAGGACACATTGCTTGTAGACATACCTAGCCTCATACTCAGGGCCGTTAAGATTGTACCCAAAGACCATAGCTGACTCTTTGGAAAGGAAGGGGGTGGAAAAAGACCTCAAACGGGCATCCTCTTCTATACGGACAGCGAACCGTGTTTACCGGCATTTGAAGTGCGCAGAGTAGAAGGATACATCAATGATGGAAGTAGACCAAGAGTTAGACATGTCCAAGAAGGTGCCTTGGACCAGAGTCTACCTTGATGGGTGCCAGGGGTCCAGTCCTACCAGAAAAGCCCAAAAAAACAGCCAGTTATCATGCAAACTGAATGGCGTTCTTATTCGTCAAATTTCGGAAGTCAGATGAAGGACTAGGTTACTTGTATACTGTGCTGAAGATGAAGGCAAATCGCATATAATTGTTAGCTCACATATCGGAGAAGCATCAAGGATTGAAGCAATGGTATTCGCTGATTCTGAACGTTCATTTCATGTTTGATCGGCCCGCGTCAAGACCCCATAAGGCAATACTTTATAAGTATTAGTTTTTGTTATAGCACAGATGTATGAGAAAGTAATATTGATAATATTGATTTTATTGTTATTAGTACGATCTCACTCAGATTTCACATGAACTTGAACTCTAGAGCAATGACATATAGATTTTAAAGCAACAATCTCTAAGCGCTTTACACTACTACTTTATTTTTTGCGGCTCTCGAACTGACTACATAAAGTATTCTTTTCATGACATGGTCGTAGGAGCAATGTTTCCGAGCGCGTTGAAACAGTCTCATGATTATGAATGTTTCACAGCGAAACTTGAGGACTGAACGTTGAAAATCCACGCCGAACGAGAAACACATCGGGAACAAACGAAATGGGATATTTTTGAACTTCTTACAGAAGATTGTCTGCAACCTTCAGTAGCACGTAGTATGGGCCATAAAGTCTTTAATTGTGCCGTTATCTTGCGCAAACCTCGACTTTAGCAGTATCGAATTAGAGCACTTTCCTAAAATGATGGAATCCGTTCCTCCCAGAACAGTGATTCCCTTTTCAGGACAGTCTGCGAAAAGAAAAGATGAGGGTCCGGACCTGAGTTCAGCGACATGGCGCGAAACTAGTGCTACAGTGTCATTATAGAAAAATGCTGTAGTTCAGAGACGAAAATATTCAATTCGCAATTTTGGTCTATCAAGGACATCAAGTAACGGTCGATGCACTCACTCCAAAATGAAATCGCTTTCAATATGAATGATTCGACTTTGGATAGAGATGCGATTTGGTAGAATCTGCCCAGAAAGATAATTTATTGACTGAGGTCAGTGCCTCCATGTGAAGTTGAATGTGAAGTTGCAGACGTTGAGGAACATATTGACCATCCTGACATCCCTATATGCCAAGCAGAAGATCACTACCATGATTTCTAGACATCTTCTGTCCCATTCACACTGGGATAATAGACACTGAACCATAATGAAAAGGGCATCCGTTGCAAGTGAATTAAAAGGAGTCAGTTACCCTGGATTTACCTGGATTTTGGGGCTTAAGTTTGTTAACTTGAAACTCGAACATGCCTGGCACTCGCTGCTCAGGGGTTGGCAACTCATATGGTATTGAGGGAAAGGCTCACCTTGTGTTGGTCATGCGATGGGGTTGCAAGTATCTGGGGTCACATTTGTTGTACGCGGCGACGAGACCATACTAATGCAATACTTATTTGAAACTGAAGCCGCCATCTTCCAAACACAGCAAGTGTTTATTTCTGCGTGGTGGGTAAAATCTGATGATTACACACGCGGACCGCGCCGGTAATTACCAACCAACCAGCCTACCAACCACACTCTTTCATTCCATCTCAAGACACAACAAAAACCGGAATGCTTCGCATTTCATCTTTCATCACGCTCATTACTCTCTCTCTGGCCGGCACCGCCTCTGCTGGCAGTTCTTGCATAGCCTTTGACGTATCGTGGAATTTGTTGGCCTTTGGGTTCAACGGAAAGGACTATAATGCTGGTACCCAAGATACCTGGGCCTCTGGTACGCAAATACATCGTGACCTGGGATATGCTGACTGTTTTCCCTTGTAGGCACTGCTACTGACATAACGACGTCTGGACGGCCGTATGTAGTCATCAACTTATCCTGCAATATAGTAGTCATTAATTTTTACCTACAGTCCTTTCGATGGCAGCAATACGACATGTTATCTGTCACAGGTATGTCCTTTGTGAACATCCTAACGTTCCATTAAAGAGCATTTGGGAGCTAGTTCACAAACGCAATCTACGTTCTCGGTGCCAGCTCGTCTTCTCCTTCCTCTATCCACATCTATGATGCTACTGCAAAATCATGGTCAACTCAGGCAGTGAATACCGGATCTTTCGACCCCTCGTCTTTCAATGCAATTCTAGATCACGATACTAATGTCTTCTGTATGGATACTTACCTGACTTGCGTCGTTCATCCTAACACCAAGGACAGATGCGCTCTCCAAGGGTGAAATCTTCAATCTCGACATGGGACTCTTGAAAGTTGCCAATTCTACCCCCGTGACATGGAATGACGTCCAATCCTCTGGGTTCGGTGCCGAATACCAGCCTGTGATGGCTCTTGCTCAGAATCACATTCACTTCCTTGATGTTCCCGGAGTTGATGCTGGTAGTGCGAAAATCTTTGTGATCCATTGTGTGTCCGTTTTATCCATTCAATACCTGTTTGCTCATTGGTCATTAGTTTCATTCATGCAACCTGAACCTCAGCCTTATGGCAAGTTCCCGGCTACACATGGGCAAGCCACTTCTTTCTTTATGGAACAGGGTGTACGCTCTATTGCTTCTGCTTTCAGGCGACTTGTCAAGTTGTTTTTAGGTTCAACAAGAGTTTGCATTCGTCCCTGATGACGGTTCAGCGACATATGTCATCAATGTTGAGGTAGCTTTCGATTAATTTGTGGGTGCTCGATTCCCTCACTTTTTAAATTCACAGACAAATACTACCAAGACCCTTCAAGGACCATCCATAAAAGATTCATTGGCGACATATTTCGCATCCACGAACTCCCTTGTCCAATTGAGCTCTACTGGCACCGTATCGTACATGCCCTACAGCGCTAACTCTACCTCTGCGAGTCCTAGTGCTTCATGGAATACCGTAAAGAAGCTTCCCGTTGCCCTATCGCCTTCAAGTACAGTGGCCAGTAGTGCCTCTGTGTCGAACACAGCAAAGGGAGCAGCTGCTACTGGAAATGCATCCGGCAGTAGCCTAGAAAATGATGCTTTGTCGATGTCTGCTTCCGGGAGGTGGGGTCTAAGTGGCCTGGTTGCCTGTGCACTTGCTGCACTCTGCCTCTGATTTTGAAATGGCTACTTCGCATCAGGTATTTGGTAATGGACTACTGTACTTATGTTGTCGTCTGATACGTACATTTATGGATACTGACCTTTGGCCATCGCGCATGGGCAACTTACATAATAAGTCAGAAACACGTGACTTTGATGATTATGAGTATCGGACTTGCCGACAAAACTCTTCACTTTTCTTTTCATTCATAGAAGTCTGTGACTACTCACGCAGTGCTCGACCCTCTTCATCTTTCATTGACGCTCCTATCTTTTTTCTCACATTTGCGTCTCGATGACTGAACAGTTAGACTCCTCATTATCATCTCTTTCTATCAACGATCCAGCATCTCAGACCGAAGATTGGGATCGCTCTTTGATTCTTTCCGACGTGGAGTGTTCATCGCTTTCGCTTTCAGAAGAGATCTCGAAAGAAACACCTCGAAATTCCGTTGTTTTCCCTGTCGGCAGTGATGTCACTCCCAGTCAGACGAGATCAATCGCATCGGAGAGCCCATCTAGAGAAGGAAAGAGGTCTTTGAGTGAACTTCTGAGGCACCACGCGGAGAAGGGTACGGATGTCAAGTTCAGTGCAGAGGAAGCTTCACGAGTTGCCGAGGTTCTGGGTCAATGGGTAAGCTGCTTAAATCTTCTTTTCCAAGTGTTTTTTCACTTGCGTCTTGCTCTCTTTTCTTTGTCGTTTGAAAGCGTCTCACGTGTTATATTACAGATCAATGCATCATCGTCACCGTACGAGGGTGAAGACGACTTCTTCAACAGATCGCACGATGATTTGTCATTACCAAGCAAGAGATCTACCTTCTCTCCGCTTGAAAGCAGGCCAAGGGGTCAAAGTGAGGGTGCCAAGGCGCGACGTCCAAGTTCGACGGATTTTGCTCAGTAATCCCCTGATTTGACCTTTCTTCTCCCTCTAACGACTCTCTCCCTCTGCTGCTGGACTGCATCTCACCATTCACGCATTCCCTTTCATTTGTTCTGACTCTTTTCTTATTTTACTCAAATTGTTTGACGACCCTTTACGACCACTCATGACCTTTTACGCTTATTACGACCAACACTACACGTCACAATACCTTATCACCCACATATATATCGAAATCGGGACTTTTTACGGATGGATATATATCAAATATTCATCTATAGATATGAATTTGACTTTGTGAAAATGGATGTGATATGATTAATGACGACATTGTCTATCACGTCAAACGTTACTCTCGTGATGTGACAGACGTGTCAAAAAATGCGCTGTTCAGGGTTTGAATCGACTCATACGATCTTTAACCTCTTCTGATATACCCCAACTCTTCAAGGTGCATTCGCCTTGTAGCATTGATATACCCGTGTAATCACTGTGAACTCTGGTCGACAACTCATTTGATCACTTACCTGATCTAGTATCGATTATGTCGAGGTATGCGTATGAAACTATGTTCTCGTGTTGGTGTTTGACATCATTTACAGCAGGACACCTTTCACTCATGAGGAGGATATTCACCTCATCAAATATATCGCCAAGTACAACCCATCAGGCCAGGGACGCTCAGGAAACAGATTGTATCAAATCTTGTGCGAGGATGTGTGTAATGTGCACTCTTTTTGAAGCTGCTTCTCTTGAAGACATATTTTTACACATGTAGGCTGACAATAAATGGAAATGGAGTCGAACCCATACCTGGCAATCGTGGCGCGATCATTATTACAAGAACCGACGTGAATTTGATATCAAAATCAAGAAATACCAGATGAAACATAGGAATCTTGCTGCTGGCGAGAACATGGATAAGGCCAGCTCGGAAGAGAGGATGATAGGGATATCTAAACGAAAGAGAGGTAATGAGAAGGAAGAGAAATGCATCAGGGTAAAGCACGACTCGACAAATGTCCAGGTCACTGGTATGGGGCACGACTTGAATCGGATTCAGAAGCAAAGCCAGATTTCAGCTTCAGCAACGGAGGATACTAATGTCCTCGATAAAAGGAAAGTGAAAGCCGTCGTAAATCATAATGGTGTGTCCAGAGTGATGCTTTGACTTTTTTTCGGTCTCATTGCTTTTTCGAGAAGATGGTTCAGCACATACTCAGGAGGAGAGTGCCGCATTTAGTGTAACGCCGATTGTTGTTGTAAATCAGAAAGTGGCAAATGCAGATGAATCTAGCCTTCCTAGAAGGTATGCTTTTGCCAGAATGTGTATAAGGCCCATCTTGACTACGCTCGCTCAAGGACAACGTTAACTTCCTCTCCATCATTCTACGCAAACGCTAAGGGACAGTTGTCCCAAAATCCACACGAAGTGGATCAAATGACCTCCGTAACTGAACGACAGCAAAACCCTTCGACCATGAATAAAGCGTCATATCGCGCTGTCCCAGCTGATACTCAATCTGTGGCCTCCAGTTCCAAAGTCCAGATCTCTCCGGAGTCAAATGTACCATCCAAGGGTCAGGCTATCCAAAATCACCGTCGTCGCAAACCTGTCGCGAAGGATGACGTCTTCTTTGATTCGTCGCCACCATCCTCATCTCCCCTCAATTCTAACAAAACTATTAGACCGAGAAGCAGAAACCCAAAGCTTGTTGAGGGCCCTTTTGGGACTCGCTTTGCCGTGCGACGAAGAAGTGGCGGGAGTGGAGATGATTCGTCCGAAAACGAGAAAGAAGCTTTGGTTCGGCCACCTCCACGGAAGCGGGACAGTTTTAAAGGCAAAGGCAAAGCTGTGGAATGTATGATCAATAACACGGTTACCAGCACACTTCCTCGTAATGTGGAAAATGCTGCATTGCCTGCAGCTCGGCAAAAGATACATTCTGCGGGTAAATATCGACCTGAGAATGTGTCTTTGAGTCCTATGAACGGCTTTGATAATGGCCAAGAGGAGGCGAATAATTTGTCTGCCTCCCTTCAAACGCAACAAAGTCGTTTTAAACACCCTGTACATCGTGGAGGTTCTCACAAGATGAAGGAGACTCCTGGGCAACACAGCGTCTTGCAAATTCATTCGTCACCTCATGATACTTCTGATTCGGTCCCGGTTGTCGAACCTCGTACCGTGGAAAATCAGCCTGAACCACTCATGCTGCCTCTACCCCGCCATTCCTGGACATCACTCAATCCCTTTCGATCTCCCGATGAAAGTATCATCAGACGACATTCCATGGGCAATTTATGCGAAGTTCGGAGCTCAGCTGTGCGTAGACTCGATCTTCGTGCGGAGATGGCGAAGCGTCGCCTTGCGGCATCCTCTCCATTTACTTTCAGTCGTGGTCATTCAGTGGTTACCACAGTGTCCTATCAACCATCTCCTAAGTCTTCTTATAGTCCATTTATAGATACTGGAAACAATCGACAAAGACGTTCTTCAATCCCCATTGCTGACGAGGATCGTGAACAGATTGAGTTCCTTGGCTTGAATGCTGCTATCGAAGGAATTGCCCGAGATTCAGGATATCCAATGGAGCAGGTTTGGCGGGTATACGATCACTATCGCAGTATAAAGCGTACAGAAGAATGGATTCGGCTTTATCGGAAGAACTCTGCGAGGCTTCAGGAGCTCACCCATGAGCAAATGATGCAGAACGGGATGGGTTCGTTACCTATTGCTGATGAGCATCATACGCCTCGGTCATCCCCTTTGGAGCGCAATCAGTTAAGCGAACCAAGCACAGAGCCTACTGATGGCACCCGGCCTTCTTCTCCCAAGGCGCAGGATAATCGGCTGAAGATCAAGCGTTTGACTCCCGACCTGCAATGCTCCCTTTCTGATTACTCACCTCCACAAGAGACTCGGGCTGGCGAGTACAATCGACTTGTTGGACAAGGTAGAATGGAGGAGGCAATGTTGAGGGAGCATCGACGCGCAAGTGGGAGTGGGGGTGTGTTTCCCATACTGAGGAGTAGCCCAGCAGTCCGGGGGGCTCTGGTGAAGAGTCCCCCGACCAATGGTGCTGAATCTCTCGAGAGGAACGGTGATGGGATTGAGGATGAGGACGATGTTGTCTTCCAATTGCTTGACGAATCCAATGATAGTGAAGTAGTGGACTGCAGGACATTGCAGGAGGAGGAAGAGATGCTGTTTTTGTCAGCCCGTATGGAAATGGTTGACCAATTGCGGGCGATTGAACAGAGGATTGACCCGAATTATATGTTACAGTGGGTTGCCGCTCGACTTGGAGAGGTGGAAGATGAATTTAGGTTACAGATTCCATCATCATAACTTTGTACAAGGATACGATTTTATGCAACCTTTAAATACAGGACATATGACTTGGAAATTTATATACAGATCATGCCATTGCAAAATGATGATTCAATCTAGAGCAATGGAAAGGAGCTTCACAATAGTAGTATACCCGAGCAAATGTTCATGCGTGGGCCTTCGCCAGGTATTATACCTATTGTGATGATTGGTTGTTGTGTCGTTATGCAAGTTTGGTTGAAAACACTGCAGACTTTTCTAGAAGACTTGTACTTCTTACAGCCAGTTTGAAAGACACTGATCGTATCATACTCAATCAATTGATCGTATCCTAATAATAACATCAGATGAAACGTCCCAAGGAAACTACAGGTACAGTTGTGGACAGTCAAATACAACAACCTCAATAAGGATAAAATTTTAGACGAAACAGATTTCAGATTCGGACTCAGGACATCAAAATTGTACCGTTCAATTCATCCTTGCATCACAACCCTTAGTTCACTGCTCGCAGGTAAGCCATTTCATTCACTCGCTTACCAAGGTTGTCTCACATTGCGCTCGCAGGGCTGTTTTGTTATTTCGTCATTACGTTACGCGTTTTATCGTTGATCTAGCGAATCATTCTTGCTCTGCCCAGCACACCTGTGCATGAGTACGAGCTCGTTGCTGTCAGAGAATGAGCGGGTTCTTAGACACGATAACCGCGTCCGTATCACGTGTATTCATCGGAGCACCTCAAGATATGTTTTTCGTATTAGTCATACCTCAGTT
>JAGDQM010000041.1:5681-25529 GCA_017580835.1 Termitomyces bulborhizus
AGAGGATTTGGAATAATCAACCCGTTCTTGGAAAATTGTTATGCAGTATTCAAAACGAGGAGTGATGATCTTACTGATATGATGAATTCATAGTGAGGGGTGAGAGAACCTACAGCAGGGTGCTGACGAGAGGCATTGTTTATGTGAAAAAAGCCCAAATGAGAAGTCAAAGTATCGACGAATGGGCCAGTATGATTAACGGTCCACTGCTGGAGTAGTTCAGTGCTGATTCGAGGTTCTTTGATCAGCTCAAATGTGGTATTACTGTTGACGAGCCAGGGCAGGGCAACGGCACAATGATCTGCAAAGTTGGAACCGACGTCTGGAAGATCGACAATGCTCCTAACTCCTACCGAATGCAAGTGCTCTGCAGGACCGATGCCAGAATTGAGCAAGACTTGGGGCGAGTTGATCGTACCAGCGGAAATAATGACCTCCTTGGAGGCCGAGACGTGTTGGACAGGACCTAGTCACCTTCAGCATCGTCAAGTTGTTGTCACAATGGGACGTACCTCCAACATGCTGTCTGAACTCAACAGTCCTGAAACCTGGAACATGCCCAGCAGATGTTTGAAGCAGTCGGCCTACTTGGGTATTAACAAGTACATGAAGATTAGGCCGTTTTATAAACTGCGGCCCTAAATAAGAAGTAGCGGAGCTGCTTCTTTGGCCGCCCCCGACAGTATTCTGCAGCCAGCCTTTATTCAATCAGCTTCTGCGAATACATAACACAAACGTGTTGGAGGAACACACCAATTCCTAAGGGATTACCAGAACTATAATCCAGGTTGAATTTGAATTGATCACCAAGTTGGTGGGCTGCGTTGATTATTCGGCCATCAATGGGCGTCGGGAAACCCGCTAGACTGACAAAATTTATTCCATTGAAGCTGTGGACAGAGGGATCAAACTGTCCGGCTGTGTTATGGTTATCGGCGGGAGCCACCCATCTTTCGTTCTTATCAAAGTACTTCTTCAGATTCTTCCATGACCAGTCCGGATCTTTAGTGATATTGGCCCAGTGGTCATATTGGTCGCTCGATCCCCTAGTATACATCATAAAGTCTAGAAGGAGAGTTGACAATGATAAACATGGTGGTTTTCAAATGGTACGTACTGATGGAGCTGGTTCCACCTAAGATATGCCCTCGAGGAAAAGCTACAGAACGGCCGCTTTCCAATCATATGCTGTATTCTACATTGTAGGAGCTAACCAAGGAACTTCCGATGAAAGTACGTCTGAGTTTCTGTAGCAAACGTTTTAAAAAAGACCATTGGTGGTCAATGATTCACTTACGCTTCAAGAACCAGTACATTGAAATCTGGGTTCTCTGTCAAACGATTGGCAATGACGTTTCCCGCCGTGCCACCTAGGGCGAAGCTGCATGAAAGAGTAGCCAACAAGAAAGGTTGACTCTATCCCACGACGATGAAGTCATAATCTACGTGCTGGACTTCTTCAAAACTATCGAACACTTTCGCGTTGGCTTGCGCGCACGCAAGCAAGGCCAGAATGAACGATAATCGATGGCATGGCATGAAAGCTATGGAAATGACATACTCAACATTTTTCCACCAACATATACCTTCAAATACTGGCACCGAGTTCCACATTTTCGAGCTTCACCCTGACAATCTGACAAAGGCACACTCACATGTTCATACACTCTGGTTAGCACAAGCGAGGAAGCATCAGTCTCCGAAAAACAATCGGAATTTCGAAGCTAATGGTGGAAAGGTCAGTTTGCGTCAGTGAGAGCCATTCTATTGTAGGAAATGAACTCGGGACCGTCAGACAATGCCCAGGCATATTTTTGACAACCGGAACATACAAGTAATCTCCGAACAGAGTGGCAAGACAGAACCTCTCTTGTGACATAGCAAAATGAAACTTGGAATCATATTGAAAATCCCTCACCGGAGTATGGAACTCTCATGATTCACCTACTTATTGTGCCTTTGGTGCCATTGAGAGAGAACGTCCGAAAGGGCGGTAGTTCATGCTTCTTGACCAGGCCCTCATTATTTGCCGTGTGGATCCGAATACAGAGGAACAGAAATGCACCTGGAGGTTCGGGTCGACTGCTGGTGATACTTGATGTGAAGGCAACCAAGAGAATTTGATATCAAAAATGATGCATAATGTCGAAAATGGGCGGCCTGGAAACTACTCTCCCATCAGACATTACTTCGTGTCGATGCGCGCACGCGGCTTGAATTCCTTGACTTGTCTACCCGACATAGGACAAGGCCCCAGCGAGTATAGTAATACATCATCATCATCATCACCCTTGACTATCTGACTTTCCTCTTGCAGAGTTTTCATCGAGAGGATTGAAAAAGGAGCAAGTCTAGGGTGATAGGTATGTCCAACTTCTACCAACGAGTCGTAAGTAGTCGGAGAGAGTCTTAAAGTACTTGCCAGAAACTTGGGTGATCCGCGCAGATTACGCACAGCCTTGACCTTAGGTATATTTGGGTCAAAACCATTCTGGGAATCCAAAAATGAGATAGCAAATGGGAAGCCTTAATCCACTGTGGTAACGGATTTCCTAACAAAGAAAGTTACGCGACATTCGTTGTACCTAGCCGAGAATGGCAAGTCCAAGTACTTGTACGATGGAGCCATGGCATTGTTGCAAAGAGGATTGGCTGTCCGGGAATTGGCAGCAGGGAATAAGGAAGTTTCCGAGGTAAAGATAAGATAACAAACCAGACCCGGCTCGAATGCAATCGCAATGAGCTGCCACTTGAGTCTGCTAGGAGCTTACACCCAGGGGTGAGTCGGGAGAGTTGGGTTTCATGTATCACGCTCATAAGGATATTTGTTGGATCCGATCATGCCCAGGAACCAACCAGTCAGGCAGCAAGCAATGTAACGACTTTTTTCCAGTTGATGATTTACTAAAAGGACGTCGGAAGCCCAAATGGCAGATAGAGAGCGCCATCATTTTCCGACTAGATCTACGTTGAAGTCGTCGGGTTCCCAATGATATACACTGAACAAGCCTAAGTATTTGAGAATCTACGCATAAGCAATCTTGTGCTACCAGCGAGAAACCAACGCGGTATCGCGGGCTTCATATGCCATTCAATGGTTTTGTACGTTGGGTGGAGAGAAGTCACGGTGTTCTATTATCTGTCATCTAAAGGACGATGTACCTGACACTGTGGCTGAACTCCTTTGTGACACCGTTCTTTCAACGAGGGGCTCGGACTGGTCCTATATCTGAAACCGTTGAAATGGCAGTGCTACCACAACAACGCGATCTGGTACTTTAGGGGCTGATCTGTGTATATTATATCAAGGTCGAAGTCAAATGAGTATCACGCCTTGATCCTCATACTGGGGTTTCATATATCAGGGACTTGATTAACGCGCACCTCTAGGCCAAGTGTACATCTTTAGAACCTGGTGGATGGTTTCGCTCTCTGATTGTCCGTGAACCTACGGCTTCTTCTCTGGCGATTTCTCCCTCTTTTCTCCATTGACGTTTTTCATACGCATCCCACTCTTCCTTCGCATCTATCCATCTCTCTTGAACATCACGCACGTCACTTCTATCACCTTTTGTAGGTCCTGCAGCGGTAGCGAACAATGCGTACGTATTGGGTCGCGATACAGGAGGTCCGCTGGTCTCGTCAACAGTCCCTGGAGGTGCAGATGATCCGGCGGGAGGAATGAAGACATAGCCCGTTGCACGGTCTATAACCCTTGTAAGGTGGATCATCGAATCTTTGTCCTCTACCGCCAGTGTCTCGAATCCAACGAGGCTGTAGTCCTCAATCAATGATATCATCGCCATGTTCAAAGAGGCAAACCGCGGAGGTAAAGAGGCTGAAAGGGAATTCTCAAGGTATGACAGGTCTTGGACCTCGGTGTAGAAGTCCAGATTGAAGTCTAAGTACGCACCCGGTCAGAACGGTTGATGAGAGCTGAGAAAGCTTCCAATACCCAGATCGCCGTATTGGGATATCAGGTCCACCTTTGAAAGGACATTGATATGAGGTAGTTCCAGATGTAACATGGTTCTCAAAGATAATAGTAAGACAGAAATATATTTGGACGCATCTGTGATGTAGTGTGCATCGCACAGATGGACTGCAGCTAGCTGTGAAAATGAGCCAAGTATTCTGAAAACATTGAATAGATCAGTACGCACTCGGAAACTGAGCTTCGTCAGTTTTTCGACCAGCCCTTTGAGACTCTCGTGATTCGTGCTAAGTTCAACTTGTCCCGGAATATCGAAAAGCACATAAGCTTCCTGTCCCAGTTCCTTCAAACGTTCCTCGAGCCAGTCAAAATTGGCTTCCAGATATTCCATACAGTATAACATTCCACCATTTGGCCCAAGTCCGTGCTCTTCCATAACCTCTTTGAGCGTTATTAATGAAGAGATATCAATCGCGCAAGGATAAGATATTGTATCATTTGCTGGATCCAAATTAACCACCGAGATCGGACGTCCAAGAGCGGTAAAAAGTTGATGTTTTCCGTAGCAATATGTGGACTTTCCGCTGCCAGGTGACCCACAGACAATCTCTCCAAAAGGCATGGGTGATGGTTCAAAGGGTATAGAAAATAAATAAATAATCCAAGTTTGTCAAATCAATCGTCGACCGACACGTGAGAGCATACGATTTCCGAGTCTTTATTCCCCACTACCAACACGATGAAGGCCATTTAACGCGCCTGCAGAACTCTGGAATACATTTTTTGAGCATGTTCTATGAGTCTGACCATTTGGGTTCTGATGATGTACGTGGCTCCTCTCTATCTCTGTTATTAAGGTAATCATATCATATTGTGAAGTTGGACGCAATCCTCGAACTTTCTCGCCAAGAACTCGACATGACGATTCCTTGCACTGAATCTCACGCGGAGTCGATGTCTCACTCTTCCAGAAAGCAGCATCTGAAGGAGACCCTTGCTCAACTCGACGCGCAGATTGCTAACTATGAAGACAAGGTCAAACAGCTACAGGCCTTGGTCAAGACCCGAATTGAGGAACGCAATCGAGTTCTTAAAGAGCTTGAAGCGATGCATCCCTCACATGCCGAGAGAAGCAGTGGTATTGACTATACACGGAAAGACTTCGAGTGGACAAAGGGTTTGAAGGCCAAGATGATGGACGTATTCGGAATAGCGAATTTCCGCCTCTGCCAGGAAGGGTAAGTCTTCATACGGTATCTAAGTGCGCGCAAATTGCCGATTAGAGCTTAGAGTATGTAATGCGAACATGGATGAACGGGATATTGTTTGTGTAATGCCAACAGGTTCCACTTACGATCTCGGTGTATAATCAATTTATCTAAACCATTTTCTGTTAGGCGGCGGAAAGTCCCTTACTTATCAGCTGCCTGCGCTCCTCCAGCCGGGTTGCACAATCGTCATCTCACCATTAATATCATTAATCACAGACCAAATCTTGCATCTGCAGGAATCAGGTGGTGAGTACACCTGATTTTCTTCCAAATTCTTATCACGTCAACATGTCATTAGTTCAGGCGGTCAAAATTACAAGTACAACCTCGACGCAGGAGTCTTATGAAATCACGCGGCGATTGACCGCTCTCGCAAGTCGAAAGGTTGCATCGAGAGACGAGGAAATTAAGCTTTGTTATGTTACGGTAGGTTTTTCCCCAATGGATCGCGGTTGAAACCCATCCATCCTTTTTTCCAGCCTGAAAGGATTGCGAAAAGCAAGACATTCGTTAGTCTTCTCCAAAAACTTGATGAAGCACAACAGCTGGGTCAGCCACATGATCATTTCTGAGCCCGCTTCTCATTTGTTTTATATAGCTAGATTTGTAATTGACGAGGCTCATTGTGTTTCGCAGCTTGGACACGATTTCAGGTCAGAATACTCACTTAACCACAGTTGGAACGTATAGTGACACATGGACAGACCGGATTATGCAAAGCTCCACATGCTGCGGAAACTCTTTCCTCGAGTACCTATCATGGCATTGTCTGCAACTTGCCCCCCACAAGTCCTCGATAATCTGATCTCAACGTTAGGGCTCGAAAAAGTTGTCGACGGTAATAGTACGTGATCCAGTCTATCGTCTATGTTCCGCATTTAAAAGCAAAGCTTTGTAGATGCTCCTCCTCGAGGTACGGTATACTTCACGGCCCCTCTATATCGGAAGAATCTCCATTATTCTATCATTCCGAAACCAGCAAAAAGTAGCGATGTGTTACAAGCGATGACTACGTATATCCTCGATCATCATGCTGATGATAGCGGGATCATTTATTGCTTAAGTAAAAAGGTGACATTCTAGTTTCACTTCTGAACTATACTGAACGTGCACCTCTCCCGATTCCATAGGACGCAGAAACAGTTGCGCAAGGTCTACGAGAACTCAGCAAAGAGAGGATCAAAACAGGTGTCTATCATGCCGACAGGCATGATGGTGACAAAGAGAAGCTTCATCTTGCTTGGCGTACCGGAACAATCAAAGTTGTGTGTGCCACCATAGGCGAGCTTGACGTCTCCCTATTTTTCTTCAATAATTTGACTCAAGATTCAGCATTCGGTCTGGGTATCGACAAGGGCGATGTTCGGTTTGTCTTGCATCACTCCGTTCGTTCTCCTTTCTGACATATTCGTACATCTAACTTATATCACCGCAATCTTCCAGATATCAGTACGTCTTCGTGTCGTTCTAATATTGCAAACCCGGATATCATCTCATCTTCTAGAAATCATTGGAAGGCTTTTACCAGGAGTCAGGTCGCGCAGGTCGTGATGGGAAGGACTCCGACTGTGTTTTATATTATCGCCCACAGGATGGAACAACCTTGAGTTCAATGGTCGCTGGAGAAAAAGAAGGCGCTCAGAAATGTAAGTTTCTTAGTCTTCCAATTCGCTGAATCAATTTTGTACAACTATTGCTTAGTACATGCTATGCTGAAGTTTGCGCAGAACCTGGAAGAATGCAGGAAGACGCAATTTGCGAAGTAAGTTACCCCTTTCATTTCGCCTACAATCGTTTCACGAACATATCTGCAGATACTTTTCTCTTGCATCACAAGTCGCCATATCTGCGTGGACAACTGCTGAGTCTGACGCCTTGTCTCGGTGTGGCCATTGCGATAATTGCAAACGTTCTTCAGACGAAGTCGTTCGCAAAGAAGTGACATTGCAAGCGTGGCAATTGATTAAGATCACCGAGGCACTGAACAATAGCGGCGCAAATGTGACACTTAATCACCTAGCGACTTTAGCTAGAGGGAATGCAGGAGGCGCATTCGAGATATCGCGAGGAAAAGATGGGAAAGGGAAGACGAAGGAAAAGCAAAAGTTGGATCTGGAAGAAGTGGCAGGTGGGGAAGTAGACCTGACTAAGGATGTATGGTTCTTTCACTGTAGCGATCAGGATCCTTATACTCACACAATTTTGCAGGAAATCGAACATCTCTTGGTCGATCTACTTCTTATGGAGTACCTTGCAGAAAAATACTGGTCAACTACTTACTCGACCAACGTCTATGTCAAATGTGGACGTCGTGCGCGTAGTTTCCTTCAACATACACAGCAGAGCCTGGAAAGTGCGCATAGTCTCAGAATTGAGTCTGTCTTCCGGAGAAAAGTGAGAAAGTCAAGAGGGCGTTTGTCAAAAGCACCCTCGAGTTCCAAAACAGCGGGCAAACGGAAAAGGGATACAACTGACTCGGAAGATGTGGAAAGAGAAAATATTGACACAAATCTCTATGAAGATGATGATGATGGCGGCGGCGGCGGCGATGACGTTATTACCGAAGCTGCAGCCCAACGTTCTTTACCGCGTGCTACCAGCACACTACGCTCTTTCATACTTACAGTGCCAGACACGGATGAGGATGACGATATTGAGGACGACGAATGGTCTGTTTCTTGTCGGAAGAAAGGCCCGCCTCCAAAGAAGAAACTCAGGAACTCGACAATCAATAATTCCAATGCCCACGGGAAAATAATCAAGGAAAATGATCGCGAAGTTTTAGTCTTGTCGGACGACTAATATACAGGTGGAGGCATATTTGGAGTGATACATACAATTACCGAAGACATGTGGCAGTGGCCTTAAATAACATGCGGCCAATAAATCAAGTTCCATACTGCATTTATTTAACAATTGAAGGTGAACTTGCATGTTCAGATTCCTTGCTGGACGGGGGTTGGTTGAGGCCGGCTTGTCTTCAAAGCGGACTTGAGAGGTGCTTTGGGAATGAGTCGGTGCGCCATGTCAATACGGACCCCCTGCTCATTCATCCAGCCCTCTCCATGTTCGGGATAACCGTCAAGGTCTGGCGGGTACTCCTGTCCTGATGTCGGGGGTTTATAAGCACCATCATTGGTCCATAACTGATCCCTGTTATCAAGCGAGTCAGTGATATTTTGTCAAAAGAATTACCGGATTACCCTCTACGATTGAACCAGCCCTTCCGACGTTGATGAGCAAAGATGGGAGAAGGACAGATAAGATTTTCATTCCACCTCACGGTGCGAAAGATTGTGAGAGATGTTCGGTTTGCACCGTTTGACTCGCCATCGGAGTAGCGACGCTGGGATTGAGGTTCTGTCGTCCTCGGAGCCTCGGGCACAGTACTTACTCCAGCGGGCGGTACATTGGCACCCGAGGAGGATGCATAAGCTGGCCCGTACGTTGAGTGGCTGGCGACGGAGCTGTCACCATCTGAGTACCTTCGTTGGGGTTCGCGAAGGGGAACCGGGAAGGATGTCTGTGAGTGATCAGGAACAGCAGCGGTATGCGCGGGTGTTTCAAGGCCAGTCCTTGCGGAAGAGGATATTGTAACATTTGTGGCAAGCCCCCGCTGCGAGAACGTATTTGAAACAGGGACAGCTTGTCGTTCACTAATCCGGGAGTAAGGATCACCCATGGCACGCTCCGTCTCAAGACGTGGACCAAATTCCTGTCCACGTGGGTTCTCGTAGTCAGAACTCTGCCTCGGCGGGAAATTGGTGTCCCGATCTTGCTGGGGCCGGCCTTGTGCCTGGGTCGGAGCGGTATTTATCGCAGCGTTTGATGGTCTAGTATGAGGATCGTTAGGAGAGGTTGCAAGCGAATCTCGTCGTGTTCTTGGAGGGGATGTGTTTGTTACACGGGTGGAAGCGGGGCTCACAAGGTTAGAGGTTCTTTCGCTGGACGAAGGTGCAGCCGTGTAAGCACGAGAATGAGGAATTTGTTGGTGTGAGGCAGGATACATGTACGCCTGCTCTGGAGATGTTCGATGATCTGAGGCATGAGAGATCGCAGAGCCCGAAGGTCGGGTGGTCACGGACATGTAGCGAGAACTGGCGTCAAAGGCAGTGTCGCGGTTCAGCGACTGGATGGTGGTGTTAGGATAGTGAGCGGACGAAGCGGTATATATTTGATGAGGCGCTGTTCTGAGGGTTGTTGTTTCTTGAATGACGGGCGCTTCAGCTCTGTAAGGGGCATAAGAAGCTTGTCGCTCCACAGAACCCCTTCGTAATTCGTCTGCGGAAGACGCAGATCTGCTCGTACCTGCGCCACCTCCTTCATGATGTACCTGCGGTGCACTGATCGTCGGGGATACTCGAGACACAGAGGCCTTGCGTTCCCTGACTACGGAGTAAGAAGAACCACTTTGTTCATGACGTTCTTGATTTGTGTTGAATTCGGACGACGTACCGAGCAGTGACCCAGGGGTCATGGTATGGGAAGCCGGTACATATCGGCCGGAAGGACCACTATTCTGTGACGGAGGGATTTGTGCGGCAGAGACTGATTGGTCCCCAGACAAAAGACGAGTGTTGCCGTTATTCTCCACATTCTGCGGTCTTGTCACCTCCGATGCAGCCCGATATAAGGGTTGAACGCGTGGGGTTGTGGCCTGTGCGTGGTACTGTTCAGGGCTGCTGCGAAGCGGTAAATTTGTATGAAGTTGGTTCGTGGCGTCACGCACGCCTGTGCCCGATGACGCTGAGCTCACAGTTGAGATATGCATGGAGTCGCGAACGGAGTGATGATAAGGCACAGTCCTAGATGTGGCAGCGTTGAATTCTGCGTTAGCCTTTGCAATGGCGTCCATCTCACTGTCTTCGTCATCCGAGACGGAGCTGCGAAGGCCTGGTGAGCGGGCGTTATCACCAATCGAAGCGTGTCCATCATCGCGACTTGCACTGTTGTTAGTGTCTCGTTCTCCTGACCGTACAGCAGTCTCTGGAGTCCGGATAGGTGTGACAACAGATGGCCTTGCTGAAGAAGAGCTAGAACTGGCGCTCGTCGCACGAGACGTGAAAGAAGTATTAAGTTGACCGTCATTCTGAGTCTGACTCCGGAATATCCCTTTTATCGCAGTTTGTGCTTGTGCGAGGCCGGGGATATATAACGGAAAAGAGATCCTAGACGACGAAGTGGGAGCAGGTGTAGAAGCGGACGTTTGCAGATCGGTCAAGGATGCGTCCGGGGTGTTTGCGCCTCTTACAGTCGTGATGCTGTCAGTTGACATGGCGGGCGAGAAAGCAGAATTAATGTAGTCTGGGGTCGGAGCACCATCGTCTTCCGAATTAGAGTCGAGATCGGCTTTTGAAGAAAGAGATGCTTCGTAAATGAAGGTATCATTAGAACTTTGATAAATAGAATAGCTAGGTGGTTTTGAACGTGAATTTTGGTCATATATCGGAAGTCTGGAGTCGTTGGACAACGCGGTGCTGGAACTCGCTGGAGGTCGCGAAGCCTTCTGTGGCTCATTGGGAGTCAACGTTGTGGGTTGAGCGCGGGGATACCACACTTGACTACTACTGCCTTGGCGCGGCTCAGTCAACGGTACCGACTGGTAACCACGATTGAAATGAGAGGGAGCGGTCTCAGGGAAAGAATAAACAGATGGGCCTTTGAAAACCCGCACAGTAAAACCATTTGGAACCTGAAAAGCGCAAGTCTCTCGGATAAGTAATGTGAAGGCAAGGAAAACGAGAAACTTACCTTGCCATATCCCTGCTTTGAACTAGCCTGAGTCATAGTAGTGGAAGGATACATATCAGAATGCAGAAATATTCAGCATTGGGGTGAATCAGTAAGTGTAGGAGTATATGTATTGAAGCAGTGAACACAATGCACACAACACGAGAAATGCTTGAGGTGATGCATGCGGCATATGGCAGAACTGCACAGTATCCGTCATCCGATGGGTTAGGCCGGAAGAGGCGATCGAGCGGACGTGCTGTCGAGAAATTTTGAGTATTGTGGAGTGTATTCGTAGCTGCAATTCATTTCTTGTAAGGATCATCGCTCAGTGTGAGAAAACCTCTGTGATGGTCGTGATTTTGAAGATTAGAATGCAAGCTACACCGCATGTCAGGAATACTTGTAATATGCGTTTAAGTGGGCGTTTGACTTGGCCTGCGACGAGACAAAAAATGATCGTAAGTTCCTTGTCAGGGTCGCAGAGCGAGTAGAAGATCCGATAGAGGGTATTGAGTGAGACCCTAATAGTAACATGCGCAGAGGTCCCAGTGTTAATACAGACTATGCCGTCACATTACTTTGGGACCGTGTTCGCAAGCTACAAGCATCTTTCAGCGAATGAAACGGATGCTTTACCGCTAAAACTCCACATTACACGTTGAAATCGTGCGGTATACTTACGATACCTACAAGCTGTTATCGGAAAAATAGAAGACCTGCTCAAGAGTAAATAAAATAACAGATACTCAGTATTACACGCTTCAATTGCACCTAGCACTCGTCGTAAGACACGAACGCCAATGGTTGGACGCGTGGAAGCCGGGATGCAATTACGTAAGCAGATTCCACGGCAAAAACTCGTCGTGAACAAGTTGCCCCTTGACGTACGGACTCACTTGAAGTTGTGGAAGAGCGCTGTTGAACTGCTGATCGATTTCAAAAAGAGAAGTGGCTTATTATTTCCGCTAGATTTCCAAGACTCTGTGAAAATTCCTGCGGCATGCATGCTCTTCGTCAAGAAATTCTTCCTCCGAGCGGTGTGGAATTCGCAACGAGTTTAAGGTTGACGCCCTCGACCCTTGAGGAGCTGCCTACTCCTCCAAACGCGACAACAAGACACGAGTTTGCTGCAAGAGCTTTGTGTAATGTGGTCATTGCCCGCTCCAGCATTCTCCGGATATTCGAGGTTCGCGAGGAACCAGTAGTTCCCCAGGTCGACAATGAGCGGGAGAGGAAGAAGGCACTGAAAGGGACAGAGGCAGTCGAAGGCGAAGTGGCGATGGATGAGCAGGGTGAAGGATTTGTCAATATAGCCAAGGTGATTAGCTTGGTTCATGTAATTTGTGTCAGCAAACACAGACTTGCCGTTCGTGTTTATACGGTGTGAGCTATGGCTGATTCAATTATCAACAGTCCAGTGGTCAGAGCGCCGACGTTGCTGTACGGACTACCACCAAGTTCTATCTAGTGCGCGAACACCGACTTCATGGGATAGTGACTGGTATGGAAGGCGTTAAGATCATATCAACCCTCGAAGACAAGCTAGATAGGTTATTGGTTTCATTCAGAGATGCAAAAGTGCGTGAACCCAAAATCAGCGGCTGGACATGACTGACTTATGTCCAGATTGCTCTTCTTGAGTGGTCGACTGCAGCCCACGATCTCATAACCGTTTCAATACATACATACGAACGGGCGCCACAACTAGTAAGTCGTGCGCTTCCATGATGATGGATAATTTTCGAACAAGTCTTTTAGATGTCGTTGGATTCATCTCTGTTTCGCGCTGAGCTTCGTGTCGACCCTCATTCACGCTGTTCAGCGTTGTCTTTGCCCAAGGATGCCTTTGCAATTCTTCCTTTCTATCAAACACAGGCCGAGCTTGATGTGATAGACCAGGACCAGACTCATACAAGGTATTCTCCGAATATGTTTACGGCTTCTTGTACTGACTTTAATGTAGAGATATTCCATACGCCCCAAGCTTTATACTAGATCTACCTGCTGCTGTGGACCAAAATATTAGAAATATCATCGACTTTGTTTTCCTACCTGGATTCAATAAACCCACGATCGCCGTTCTGTTCCAGACACAGCAGACGTGGACAGGGTATGCATCATGTCTGCTTGACTCGACGTTATGACTCTGAATTCTTTCCAGACGATTGAAGGAATACAAAGACACTGCACGACTTATCATCTTCACTCTCGATATCGTTACACAGACATATCCCATCATCACCTCCGTGCAAGGTTTACCGTACGACTGTTTCGCCATCATGGCATGTCCGGCCTCCCTTGGTGGTGTCGTCATCCTATCCGGAAACTCAATGATCTACATCGACCAATCCTCCCGCCGTGTCATTCTACCCCTCAATGGATGGCAAGCACGCGTCAGCGACTTCCCCTTGCCAGAGCAGCGAGACTGTGACGTCCAGCTCGAAGGGTGCCGTGCCACGTTCGTCGATGACAGAACCCTCTTTATTTTTCTCAAAGACGGAACCGTCTACCCCGTCGATATCGTTGTAGAAGGAATGGTTGTTACTGAAATGACCATCAGTCCTGCCCTCGCTCAGACCACGATACCAAGCGTGATAAGACGCATTACAGATACTCATGTGTTTGTTGGGAGTACTGTTGGCCCGTCTGTGCTCTTGAACGCTGCTCAAGTGGAGGAAGAGGTAGATGAGGACGAGGAAATGAGCTCACCGACGGCTTTTGTTCAGATGCATATTGATTATGATGACGACGATGGCAAGTAAATTTTACCTGGTCAATGTTCTTGTCCTCATGATGATCTAGATATCTACGGTGACTCCAAGGCCAAGGAACCTGCTACTAATGGCCATGCGAATGGCAAGGCCGCCAAGAAGACGCGAACAGTCATCAGATTGTCTGAATGTGACTCGCTACCAGCTTACGGTCCTATAGCTGATATGACCTTCTCGCTTGCCCGCAATGGAGTATGTGTTATCTTGAGGTTTCGGATAGCCCTTTCTGATCTCTCTGCGCATAGGAACGCCACGCGCCTGAATTGGTCGCCGCCACTGGCTCCGGGCACCTGGGAGGTTTCACTGTTTTCCAAGTAAGGATCGATTTCTATGTCCCTTCCTTGTTCTGAGGACGTCGTCGTTAGCGTGACCTTCCGATACGTACGAAGCGCAAACTCCATGCAGTTGGAGGAGCGCGTGGAATGTGGTCGTTGCCTATCCGTCAGACCGTCAAGGCCGGGGGTATATCCTACGAACACGCTGTAAATCCGTACTATGCTGAGAATGACACCCTTATCCTCAGTACCGACATTAACCCAAGCCCTGGCCTCTCGCGCGTGAGCTTTTTGTCATGTCTTCAAAAACATCAATATCGACCAACCTCCCCCAGATTGCTACGCGCGCAGCTAAAGCTGATGTATCGATCACCACCCGCATTCCAGGTACCACAATCGGTGCTGCACCGTTTTTCCAGCGGACTGCGATTCTTCATGTCGTGACAAATGCAATCCGAGTCTTGGAACCCGGTATGTTACACGTGCATTGAAGCTCGGCAATGTCGTACTCATCCCATATTCTTTAGATGGCACGGAAAGACAGATCATCAAGGATATGGATGGAAACATGCCTCGTCCAAAGATCAGGGCGTGCAGCATCTCTGACCCTTTTGTGCTGATTGTACGAGAAGATGATTCTATCGGTCTTTTCATCGGTGAAACGGAACGAGGAAAGATAAGGCGCAAGGATATGTCTCCCATGGGTGACAAGGTTCGTAATTGATATATCTGCATCTTTGTTACTCAGTCCGATGCTGGATACGTCAGTCGTCTCGCTATCTTGCCGGCTGTTTCTATCTTGACTCTACGGGACTGTTTGAAAAAAACTTGAAGAGTAGCCTCGCACTCGACGGTGCTACTACGACATTACAAGCGGCTGTCAATCCCGGTAGCAGCGGTCAGTCCCTACTCCTTGTTCGCCCTCAGGGTATTTTGGAGGTAAGTCCGACCTTGACGTGTCGATATTCAATAGTCATTCACCACCTTCAGATCTGGAATCTTCCTAAGTTGGCATTGGTCTTCTCAACGTCAATGATATCCTCGTTGCAAAATGTTCTAAACGACTCTCACGATCCTCCTGCCCTATCGCTCCCGCAAGATCCACCGCGAAAACCGCAGGATCTAGATATTGAACAAATCCTGCTCGCTCCAATCGGTCAATCGGCACCTCGGCCGCACCTCTTCGTATGTCTGTGTCTTTGTTTCCCTGTTTTTGGGCTGACACGCTCCTTCAGCTCTTCCTACGATCTGGTCAGCTGACCGTATACGAGGCACATGCCGGCGGTCAAGGACCCGATCCTCCTGGCACAGTCCGGGCATCAAGCCTCGACATCAAGTTTGTCAAGGTCCTTTCAAAGGCGTTTGAGATCCAACGCCCCGAAGAGGGCGAGAAAAGTATACTTGCAGAGCAAAAACGCGTTCTGCGCATGTTCGTTCCTTTCGTCACAGCACCTGCGCCAGGAGCAACGTATTCGGGGGTATTTTTCACTGGCGATCGACCAAGCTGGATTCTCTCTACGGATAAATGTGGGCTACAGCTCTATCCATCAGGCCATAACGTCGTGCACGCGTTCACCCCGTGTTCACTTTGGGACTCAAAAGGCGATTTCCTGCTCTACTCTGAAGAGGTGCGTGTTCAGGTGAATGTCAAGTGTGTCTGCCTCTCTGATCCGGGGGACGTCAGGGTCCAAGTCTGCTCGAGTGGCTACCCGAGTTTGATCTCAACGGACCCCTTCCGTCCCGAGCCATTCCACGCGGGCGGTCATATTCGAACCTCATTTTCGACGCCTCCACTCATTTAATCGTCGCCGCATCATCCCTTCAAGCCCGGTTTGCTTCATTTGACGAAGATGGAAATAAAGTTTGGGAACCAGAATGTAAGTGATCGAACTGCCTCGTCTGGATTCACGGAGGAGTTAAAATATTGTTTTGGCTATTTCGCAGCCCCTAACATCTCGGATCCTTTATGTGACTGTTCAACACTAGAGCTTATATCGCCCGACCTTTGGGTAACGATGGACGGGTAGGTTAATCTTCTAGTAACTTGCCGGACATTCAGACTCGAGACTTAACCGATGCTCGTTGTAGATTCGAGTTTGCCACTAATGAATTCATCAATGACATGACAGTCGTGTCCCTTGAAACTGCGGGCACAGAGACTGGGACTAAGGAGTTCATAGCGGTGGGAACCAGCATCAACCGCGGGGAAGATCTCGCAGTAAAGGGTGCTGTGAGTCTGTTCCCCTTGCCCCGCCACGACGGCTGTCAGTCTCATACACTGCTCCCCCTAGACGTATATTTTTGAGATTGCGGAGGTGGTTCCTGACCCTGCATTTCCGTCCAAGCGGTGGTACAAGTTGCGCCTGCGGTGCAGGGATGATGCCAAGGGTCCGGTCACGGCAGTCTGCGGTTTCAGTGGCTACCTCGTCTCTTCAATGGGACAAAAGGTTAGTTATGATCGATAGGTCGTTTGACAGTACCCTCACCAAGTCACCCCAGGTCTTCGTTCGTGCATTTGATTCTGATGAGCGCCTCGTTGGAGTGGCTTTCCTCGACGTTGGAGTGTATGTAACATCCCTTCGAACGTTGAAGAATTTGTTATTGGTGGGTGACGCAGTCAAAAGTGTCTCTTTTGTCGCATTCCAGGTCACTTATTACATTACTGGATGAGGTATCCTCTGCTGATTTCACTATAGGAGGATCCATACAAACTCGTCCTCCTCGGCAAAGACATCAACAGAGTTTGCGTCACAAATGCTGACTTCTTCTTCGCTGATGATCAACTATCAATATTGACCGGCGACGAAGAAGGTATTATCCGAATGTACGACTATAATCCTCACGGTAAGGCCATCTGTCTCTTATTCATTTGTCATTTCCCTGAGTGAAGCATTTAGACCCTGAATCAAAAGACGGACGTCAGTTGCTCTTGCGGACGGAGTTCAACAGCCAATCTGAGTATCGTGCTTCGATACTTGTTGCTCGAAGAATGGGTGACGACCCTATGATCCCTCAGGCCAAACTCATAACAGGTCCGTTCTATCCCACTGCTATCTGAGTCAGTCCTGATTTTGACTTCTGAAGGGTCCACTGACGGCACTTTGGCGTCTCTCATCCCCGTTGAAGAACATGTATTCAAACGACTACAACTGCTCCAGGGTCAGCTAACGCGGAATGTCCAACATGTGGCTGGTCTCAACCCCAAAGCCTTCCGGTGCGTTTCTCTGGCCCTCAAATCCTAGTTTGTTCCCTCAGATGATACTCCAGGATCGTCCGAAATGATTATGTGTCCAAGCCGCTGTCGAAAGGAATCCTGGATGGCAATCTGCTGGGACATTTTGAAGCTCTGCCGATCGCTCGCCAGGTTGATGTTACGAGGGAAATTGGGACTGAACGTACGACTGTCCTGAAGGACTGGATAGGAGTCAATAACCCATGGTAGTCTTTCGCTTTATAGAACCCTGGTCTGTCTGTGCATTACTCTAGCCTCCAATGTAATTCCGTTTTCCTTTGCGTATCTGCAGCCATCAATTGAATGAGACGGCAAGAGGGACAAAATTCTCAGGCAACGCGTACGTCTGCTGTCTTTCTAATATCTCCAACATCGGTGAGAAACAATGATTGACAGCGACCTCAAGGCGTCTGGAGACTATGTCACTAAATCTGATGCTTTCGTTGTTACATCCTGAGGGAACTTCGATGAGCAGGAATAGGTCCAAGTCCAGGTCCCATTCCCATGATTCCGACGAGATTACAGATGTCTACTTCTTTTGTCCTCGACATGCCTGAGATGATGACAACATCTTCCTGATAATTGGCGTTCACACCACTGAGATTCTTATGGTACGGCGGAGTAACCACCGGCCACGAAAAGGTGGGGTAAGCACTGAGGAGTCCCCCAACACGGTCACATGTCTCCTCGGTGTTTTTGAACTCTTCTCATCCATCACCCCACCACAGCTTCTCAGGAACGTCTGTCTGTTGCACCTTTTCGCTACTCTTTTGGTCTTATTGTCGACAAAGTCTGTTCAAATTTCCCAATGCTCTCGGCCCTCTGTGCACTTTTTGGGGAATGACGTGGGAGACTTTTTGACTTAGTTGGCCCTCCTGGTACGATATCTACTCAATCCTCACACTATTCGTCCATGCAGTACTGAACTGCGATGTGCTACTCTCAACGATTCTTTGATCTCCGCTGCCTGCTATAGCGCTTCAGTTGTTCAGACCGTAAAGAGGTCATGAAGCCGCTTTTTCTTAGTTGCCCGAATGATATTCCAATGGGAACTACGTTATACTCAGATCATCGAATAGCTGTTTCGACCCGCCGGGGGTTCGATTCCCCCTTAATGCAGTGGGATAAATATCTCCTGATTTCTTTTATTTCGCAAAGTCTGCCTGATTCCTTACCCAAGTCGTTACTTTGAAAGATCAACAAACACACTTTTACTACTATCTCTTGCGTACAATTCCCTCTCTGTAGGCCATGCGCTTTGATTGATAAAGTTCAGACAGTTCCGTCTAGTGGTCATACCATCATGGATCGACATGTCTTTCCAGATTAGCATATTAGCATACCCCCGAAGCTTATCTTTGACTTTCTCGTAGTTCCATCGCCGTGTATGCACCATCTTCACGTGTTGGATTCGTTATGGTCTTCTTTATTCATGAGCTCGAGCACCACCCCGCATTCTCGCATCACGATTGTCCTAACTACACGTCGCCGGACTCCGCTGAAAGTTGACATAACCTTTGGATGTTGACGATACGTCTCCACTCTGCTTGGCAAAAGAGCATGGCTATGTTTGAAACAAGGTTGAAACGTTCATGACGTAGAACAACATGTATGATAATCCAAGTCCTATCTGTAAAATCCGGCCATGGTTCCAAATACATTTGGTGATGCTATCGAAGTGGCCACTGTGGACTTTCTCCATTCCACTAGGCTGCTTATACCTGAAGTATATGTATAAATATCCACGTGTCACAGGCACGGCGAGATCTCGCCCTGAGAGAACCAACAGAAGAGAGGGATATGGATTGCGTGAGGAGACGGACTGTATCTGGTCCGAGGACAAGCACAGACACACTTCTAGGGGCATTGTGGAACTGGACCGGAGGGATAGGTGTCCACCGCGCACTACGAGACAGCCATGACACCTCAGCAAGCAGGTGAAGGAGGAGCGTTGCGGCGAAGGAACGGAATGAGATTATTTCTTGAAGACGAATATGCAATGTATCGAGCAAGAAATTTCAGTGTTGCATCTTATCTTCACAGTATCAGCAGGAAATTTATTGTAGAGGAGGAGTCTGGCCATACTGCCTCTCTTTAGTTTCTTGACAATCCCAATTTGTTTTCATGACTGATTTTCCCACCGTGACAGTATCTTTTTCCACATAGGCTAGACATCATATCTAGTTGGGTTGTTTCATGTTAGATTTGTATGCGAGAATTGTGTGCTGAATACTTGAGAGTAATCTATGATCCCGACAAGACGGTCAAATCCCGGGATACTTGTTGTTTCAAGGGCTCCTTGTGTCCTGCTCAACAGGGCACTGCTCTAGGAAGTTGTCAAAGACATTTTGATATTGCATTAATGGGGTAGTGGTAACCTGGGTCGTTGCCATTGTATGGGTATTTCGACCCGCCGGGGGTTCGATTCCCCCTTAATGCACTCAGCTGCATCCAAGAGATTTTGCTATAATGTTTATTTATTTATTTCCTATTGCAAAGTCTTGAACTGGCAGGTTGATATTCGGCCATCTACCTTCAGAAGATGTACCAAGACGCAAGCTCTGATATATGGTCAGGTGTGCAGGCACTCTGAGGACGATATGGGGAACGTGGAGAATGAAAGAAGAGTATT